>JAOEHX010024488.1:17084-28415 GCA_025448015.1 Bolborhynchus lineola | reverse complement strand
CTGGTGGTGTCATATCCACAAAGAGTGCATCAAAAAAGAAGAATTTGGTTTCCTGTAGTCTTTTCAACTCATAGTCTTTTCAACTGTGTTTTTGTTGTCACTGTTTTATTTTTCTAACACATAAATATAATGTCATGGGTTCAGCATATATACATATATGTATATTTATTTAATTGTATTGGTGCTGTTTAACTGGTTTTGTAACTACTAGTAACTATTGCAAGGTAAATTTAAATGTTAACAATTTAAACCAGCATGATTCTTCTTAAATGCTTAATATACTAATGCTGTCTACAGTATCTGGGAGATAGTAAGGACATTATCCTAACATAACCTGTAGGTATGTTTTTCATGAGGTATGGGGTTTTGGGGTCGGGGTCAGTCCAGGATCTTCTTTTACCCCTGTTCGTTTATACAGCCTTGCAGGTAAACAAAAGCCCAAATGACCTGTTCAGTGTGAAAAGTTTTGTAATAATGTTTTATACAATACATGACCCTGTCTGCTTCAGAAGTGGAACAGAGAAATAATCACTAAGAAAAATTTATTTTGTCACCAGAAAGTGAAGTAATCTTGATACTTACTGAGTCACTTCAAGTGATATGAACCTAAGTTTACTGTGTGGTATGTAATTCTTCCTCTCTGCTTTTACTGTGGTTCAGTATGTACAAATGACATTGTCTAGCAGGGACTCTGATTTGCAAAAGTATGTTTTTAATGACATTACAAAAAGATTAGTACTGACAGGTTTTTATATATATCTCCTATGTGGAGCCAACTCTTCCAGCCCATTTCCTTCAGTGATATCTGGAGAGGATCTGATAAGCTTTACACTGCATTTCACGGGTCAGAGGGCATTGTCTTCCCCTTCGCTCCAGCTGCCAACAACAAAGTCAGACATGTGTTAGCACCATCACACAGGAAGCTGTGAGCCTGCTCGTGTTCAACAAAGTACAAATGCAGGAAGAGCGTCAGGTTAGTTAAAAGCTGATGATGCTCTGCTAAGGTAGTATATAGCTAATAGTACTATAACCCAACAATGCTATTCTGTATGCCGTGTATGTTTCAGTGTCAGGGAAGGCTGGTTATCTATTGTTGATTAGTTTAATTCTACTACAGCACACATACAGGTATTCATTTAGAATCTGTTACAGGTGGTATCATATCCTGAGGTGGGGATGCATAGTGTTGAAAGAATAATTACACAGCAAAAAGCAAAGCTACAGTGGAAGTATGTTATAATGAATTGAACATAATATGTATCTGAACCGATACAATTTCACACTGCCAATTAACAAACAGGATGTGAGTTGCCTTAAATTTGCTCTTGATTCCCTCATCTCAACGTATAGTATGTTGTATATAAAATTATAATGATACACAATATATTAGCAAGCTCATATAATAAATGCTGTGGGGTGTGACATCTCAGAGTTGGTAAATGTGGGTTTTGCACTTCTCTGTGGTTTTGGAATGTAAAAACAGCTTAATGTGAGCTTCATATTTTCAGCACTGATAGCTAGTATTCCGGAACCAAGTTCATTAGTGCTAAATTTAGATCTATTTGCAGCTTGTCATCTGCTTCTGGTACATTGTTTACTGCTTCAGGAAAGTCTTCCCGATACCTCATACTAGTTCCCATCATCTGGCTTTTGCTCAACACAGAACAAATCAGGTCAGGCACGCTGAGTTCCAGCTCCTTTCTCTAAGGACCAGCTGAAGCTCTACTACTATGTACTGTTACCACCTGGAAGTGCTAGACCAAACCCTTAATAACACGTACAGATATCTGCAGGAGTAGAGCACTGTAGTAATAGAATTGAGCTCACTACTTGTTCAGGACTTCAGGAAAGGGAGGAGTTGGGGGTCTTTTTTCTGGTGACAGTGCCAGTGAATGCAGCAGTGCATCAGTGAACTTACTGCAACTTGTCCCATCTCTATTCATTATATCTTTGTTTTCACACCTTCAGTGGCTATGCCAAGAGTTAGTATACTTCCAGAAAGGCCCTTAAATGGTTTGCTTCCTCTGCTGAGACCACTAGATTTCTTTAAATGTGAAACCAGCGCTTGAGCTTTAGCCATCCAGAAATACAGCTTCCGCATCCAGTGCCAGTGTCCACACTGGAGTGCTGTGTGGATGGAAATAGTAAGCAGATATGAAAGTCTTGTGAAGACTTGTGAAGGTGTGATAGATAAGGACATTGGACTGTGTCATAACTCAGACCCACTGTTCTGAGTTCCTAGTTTGCCTGTATGTCTAGCAGGCGACACCAAGAGCAAAAAGCGATGCGTTCACAGCAACTGAAGCTCAGAGACCATGGTAAAGCCTTTCATCTGACCCAAGGGTTCACTGTTGAAATGTAATTCCTGAGATACAAAGTCTGTGAGCAGTTTCACGTATGCATCTAGATAGATGCAGATACAGGGGTAGGTCAGGCCAGGTCAAATTTTAATAAGCATTTTGCCACATATGTTCCTCCGTTTTTAGTCCCTTACACTTATGAAAATCATATTTAGGAAGAGTTTATGCTAGAAGTGCTCTGATTAAAGAGAAGTTGCTAATATTGTGGTGGTCTTGAAAGCTGTGTTTATTATGTGCCACCAGAACAAGAAGTTACACCAACACCAAAACTGCTTTTTATATCCATGAGTGATTTTGATTATACCTGAGTATTTGTATGGCATGGAAAAATTCCTCTATGGCATAAAGCAGGTGGAGCTGCTTTATGTGTCCTCTGCTTGAGGTGTAGTAAGGTATACCAACAGTTCTTAAATCACCAAGGTGTAAGGAATTCATACTGACTCATAAACACTTCTTGTTGTTATCTCATGCAATTTTATCTGACGGCTACCTTTCTAAGTTAAGACAATCATGACTAAAGGAAGTCATGATGACTGTTATCCAAACTGCAAGCCGGCACTGAATAGTTTCACTGTACTGTGATGCTTTTCTTGATGTGACATCTGTTACGATGTTGGGAAAAAATCAGCCAAAAATAATTCAATATAAGTTACTTTGTTTCAATCTCCTGATCTTTGTAAAGGTATTTTATTTTAATGGAAGCTACTTCAAGCTGCATCTATTGCATTGTGAAACTGTACATGTTTTCTGATTGTTTGTCACAAGAGGGGGTTGGAGTTCTTTTTGGTTCCTAAGAGCTGACATTCGGCTTTCACTAGGAGATGGTTTTTTTGTTTTTTTTTTTGTTTTCTTTTTTTTTTTTTTTTTTGGGTTTTTTTTTTGTGAGGATAAGGGGCTTATTGTTGGATTGTACTGTTTTTAAATAATAGACTATAAAATTGTTGAAAAGCGTAGGTCAAAACAATGGGCAGTAAGTAAGGAGTTGTTCCATACTGGTTTTTATTTTGTATTTCAGTGGCAAATATAGTAAAAATTATGGTGTAGAAAGTGCTCTTGGGCATGGTCATACTGTTAAGCAGTGACATTCATAGAATGGGAGCTGGGAGGAAATCTCTGGGAGAAACTTTAGGGAGCCATCGCAAGGTGAGTCAAAGTTATCAGTTAACCAAGCTACAGTAAATGAAATGGTGATACTTTGTCCACCTGTGACACTACCCCTCTTTATGCTGGTATCCTATGGATATCAGCATGGACACCAGCATCCTATATAAAGTCTGTCTTCTTGTTTTGTGGTAAAGTGTCAAATATCATTGCCCCTATTTCAGAATCCTCACCGTGAACAGGTTTTGGAAAAAGGAATGATAGACTTCTAGGTCCATTTTGTTTCCTGGATAATCTCTTAAGAATCTGATAGGTTAGAGGATTCAGTACATCCTTGGCTTATTCATACCTTCTAATCATGCAGAATCCAGGAGGAGGAGTGCATTCTTGGAAATGCTTGGGAAGAAGCATAGGCAGTGTTATGAAAATGGCTCAACTTATACTTATCACAGTGGAATAAAATGATGCGACTGAGGAGACGGTGTCTTTCATGTTTTTTGAAGAAAATATTTGGAAAAGTTTATTCTCCAGGTTTAGAAAAGAGCTGTCTCAAATGATAAATGATTGCAAAGGTTTTATTTTGATCAGTGGTGAATTATTATGCAAGAAAGATAATGCAGAAATCCTGTTTCTGTCTGCAGGGAAGTCTAAATCTCCTTGTTCTTTCTAATTCTGGGAAAAACTCAGTCATTTCTCTCTGAAGCATTTGTTTGTATGTCCTTAATTCTTAGAAAAACTTTTTCACTCATATCTGCATCAGCCGTGTTCTGCGTTTCTGTTGTGTTATATAATCTACATTAACTGCCTGTGAGCTGCATGAGGGTTGGACCTTCCTCTAGAAAATCTTGCCATTTAGCAATAAACTAATTTCATATCTTGCATGTCTGGCAGCAGTTCAGGTATTTAAAAACATCAGCAATGCTCCTGGAAGATCTCTGTCACAGCTGAGTGTCTTTGCAGGGCTGTGGCAGTGGCTTTTTCATTTTTTGCTTTTATGTTTCCAATGTCTGAGAATATTTATTACATGAGTTTTTTAAAAGTAGTAGAATACAAAAATTGCAGTATTTTTAGGAAAGAAATGGTTTTCAAGGTAATGACATGTATACTTTGAGAAACACTAATGAATGTGAAGTCAGGAAAAATAGTTTTTCAACATTGTTAACATGCAAAAGAACGTAGCTTTTTTCCTTTCAGCTTTGTTTAGTTTACTTTGATATTCTGTTAAAAATCCCAACCATAAAAGGAAAAAAGAAGAGGGAAAAAAAAAATTCTTGGGCATTGCACTGGTGAAAAAAATAGCTTACACTTAAGTGGGTTTTGTCTTAGAATTACTGAGCAGTTAAAGGGGAATTATATCCTCACTTGTTTCTGTGGTTGTTATTGAGTGCAGCCTAGTTAACAAATCAAATGTAGGGCATCATAAAACTTGAATTTATTCTTGGGAACTTGGAACAAAGGTCAGCACAAGTTTCATTACCCCTCCCATTTGTATTTTCCCACACTTTTTCCCACACTTGAATGAATCTATATAGTGTTTGCTTATGACCATCATGGTGGTCTGCATTTAAAATGTGAGAAATGTTTTTTGAACCCAAATGTGGTGTGAAGTCATATCTGGAGTTCTGTGATACTGTTCTCATCAGTAAAATAAGGACTCTTCTTTCCTCCTCTTGTTTTCGAGTCAGAAATGCTTTTTCTTACATTTGCAATTGATTCTCCACTGAAGAATTTTTCCAATTCTTTTTTTTTTTTTTTTTTCTTTACCTTGTGGTGTTTTTTCTTTCAAAATATCCTATACTGGTGACAGTTACTGTATGATATGAGTGATCCATTTATCCTAGCCTCACTAAAGACCAGATGGGCCCATTAGTTATTGCTCCTGTTATGTAGTTGTGTTCATGTTGCCTTTTGGTGGCTTGCATATAGGCAGAGCTCTTGTATCTCGCAGTACTGCTCATCTCAGATGAAACTTGTGTACAGTCTGAGCTATGAACAAAATAGAGTGGTAGTGGTACAACAAAAAGTTTTCACCTCTGGAATACCATAGTCCAATGAATTTGCACTGACACCAAAGCCAGGTTATCCCACAATCCTAAATATCCTGTGCTAAGGACAGTCTGGACTGGTTTGGAATATAATATGAATAGCACATATAATAGGAATTGCACAGGCTATGTATTTGAGAAAGCTCATTTAAAGACTGCACAGAGAAAGGTTTTGTTTTCTGAGATCTGCTGAGCTAGAAGCTAACTCAGTTTGTTGCTGAACTCACTGTTGACCCGTTGTCATTGATGGGTATTTTCTCGTACACAACACATCAGACAAAACAAAGCAAATTTTATTGTATCCTGTTCTGTTAAATAAAGTTCTTTCCTCGTTTTCAGCACAGCTGAGATGCCATTATGATAGCTGTAATCCTTTTCCTAAGTAAAAATACATTCCGAAGGAAGGGTGAAATAATCTCTGTAATATAATTTAGTTCTAAAGTTAGTAAAGAGAAATCAGCAATCAAAGCTTGCTATTGTTAGCATAAAGCTTTTTAAAGTTCTAATCTTCTGAAATCAAAAAGTAATGAAAAAATGGGTTCATTTTCTCTGTGAAAAGTGTCATAGAAATTGGACCGTTCAGAAATACTTTTTTCAGGGGGGAAATCAATGAAGGCTTCTCTGCCAAATATTTGATATTAAAGGTAATAAAAATTAATAGTTTTGAAGAAGAGCAGTTGATAAAGAAATTCCTGAACAGCTTTAGTTCCAATTTTTTTTTTTTATAATACATGTATTTCTGCAAAATGATTCTCTAGGTTAAGAACAGGACGTTCAAGAGCAGTTTGCTGGCATTTTATTAGTTACAGGAAAGTCACGTTTTTGCAATTCTGTTTTGCATATGTAATTCCAATAGCATAAATATTGGAAGCACTGTGGTTTCTATAACATGCCTTAACTTGCTCTTTTTTTGAATTAGTTTTATTTTCCTATTATATGGGTGTTACTGCCAGTATTCTGTTTCCACTGGAAGTTTTATCTATCGATTTCAGATACCTTGTTATAAAAATGTATACCCTACTCTTCTCTATGTTAGCTGATTATTGTTTATCAAATATCACCATCCGTTCTTATTATCTGACAAAAATACAGATGATCAGGCTAGAGGTGCTTTAACATCAGTTTGAGTTTAAAGTTCAGATGTTAGATATGCTGGCAAAAGCCATATCTTCCTTCCTACCATAGAATTTTGAGTGAGAAAAGGATTAGAGGGGCTGCTTCTGTAGTTTGTTTTTTCATTGCGAAGGCACACCCTCAGAATGTGGGAAGCAAATGTCTTTCTCTTGACTGCAGACTTGAGTGCTGTGATTATTCGATCTATAGAGCAGTTCAATTTCTGAAAACCATTTGCTATATCGACACTGAGGGGCATAGTGAGAATGGAGTTAAAATCTGGAAAAGGAGCCTCTGATGCTGCTGTCATGCGCTTAAGTTAGCAGCTTAGCTTTCTATGTTGCCATAAATCAGGTAGGGATAAAAAGAGAAGTTGTTATACAATTCAGAAGGCAGCAGAGAATGATAAACTCCTGTTTACAGCCTGAGTGACTTCCTTTCAAGCCCTCCTCTTTAGGAAACAGAAAAATCACCCTAAACTATTTGACAAATTAATGTCTATTGAATATATTCGATACATCTTTATTCCTGTTGTGATGGAGCATAGAGCTTTTATGACTGGGGACTCCAGGGCTCATAGTGCTGTGCACTGTCCTAATGTGTATTGTAGAGGCTGAGCTGGCTCTGAATTTTTAATTACCAGACAGAGAAAGGAAAGTGCTTTCTCATTCATGCCTTCTCCAGCTTTAGGCTATTTGATGCTCATCTGTAGTTCTGGCTAAGCAAGCTTCCCAAAGATGCTTTCCTTGATGGGAACCATATGATTACGTATTGACTACTCAGTCTGTAAATGGATTTTGAGTGTGAGCAAAGCTACAAAAACCTGTATGTAGTTGCACTGCTTCATTAAAATGCTAGAACCCGACAGATTTTAATCAAGGCCCAAAACAGTACACTGAAGGTGGAATGTAATCTTCAGTTTGACTGTGTTCTGTTATTCATTATAAGATTAATTGATACAGTGTGTTCATCAATGAGAAGCAGCTTAACTGGTGACTTTCAATGGTTTCATTTCAGTGTTTGGAAACTCTTGTTCCTGGGCCCTGCATCTGTTGTGCCATGTAGGAGAGCATACATTAGAAGTGATAGGCCCTGTGTTACAGACCTTTAATCTACATGTAAGAGAAGAGATAGCAGACAGAATCAGATGAGGAATTAAGTGGTCAAGATGACATGAAAAAATCCTGTAAGAAGGACATGTAAAGAACTTGCTCTTGAACCTGAGAGTACCTTTTATCCCACTTTCACAGGAACAGAAAACAGAAAACTGTTATGCTTCATTTTGGTGAAAGAACTTATTTTAAAATCAAATCACTTACCTAGTTTCTCATGGCCAGCCAACAATAAGCTAGATGACTTCATATGATTTCTTACCAGTTTAGTGTTCTCTGTTTAACTGCAGCATGAAGGGAATATGAAGGACTGAGCAGTTTGCTGCTTAATCTTCTGAAGACAGACCTTTGCCTAATGCTGTGAAAGGTTGTAAGAAGTGTTCAGTGTTTTAGTCTGTGTACTGTCTACAGAGAATCGTTTTTCAGTCAACTGAAACTGCTTCTGTGGATTATGTGATTCTGACTAATACAAGCATGTCAAGTTTTCCTTTATTAATAGTGCCCAGTGTTAGATGCGATCATAAAATACATGTCTTAATTTGTAGCTTGGATTTTAGAAATCTCCATAGACCAACTGAGGAAATGTAAAGAGACCAACCCAAAATGTCCTGGGAGAATTTCCAAAAAAATCAAAGCAGCAAGAAGTAGAAATCAAAATAACATCTTTAATCATCTCTGCCCTAAATTCTTAGAACACAACTACTGTTTCAACTTTCTCTCAAAATCACACTGTTACAGTTTTGATATTTTTCATCTACTGTAGACTGAGAAATATTTAACGGTGTAGTTAGTGGCTCTCTCAGTTCGTGCCTCTGCCCTGTCTGCAGCTATTTTTGACTGTGTATGTTGAGCTTACCTGGCAAGCCTGGCAGCTGGGCAAAGAAATACATGCAGCCAGGAGTAAGTGGCCACTCTCCTTACTTTCCTTCCCAGTTCTGATGAGGACTGTGACCTGTGCAGGCTGGACTGGATAGGGCTTGATGGTATTCTGTCTGTTGCTCCCGTAACTTTTGCTCTTGCTTCTTCAGTGCCCACTCTGTCTTCAGATTGGTTCATGGTGCTGGTCCTGCTTAGAACAAGATGCTGCTGAAAAGTATTCTCAAGGGATTGGGCAGAAAGCTTGCTTATAAATTTTGGGCATGATTTCCTTAATTCTTATCTTAATATTTTGAATAAATCTTCTACAGTTATGAGACTTCTGAGACATCAAAGTATAGCATCGCAGAGCATAGTAGCATGAGATACTCGGGACCAAGTAATAGGTCGTACTTTACTGAGTAAGGTTCATTAGTTTTTACTGACAGAAAGGCAGGCCTGTGGTGGAATTTTGTGATGTCACTGTTACTATTCCATGGTACTAGTGATTTATTTATTTTCTGATTATTCAAAGCATTAAAAAGTTACAGTTTAAGATCTGACATCAAAACTTCATGTGATAAGCAAAACTTCCTAATGCTGCACCTATTCAAATAAGTAATTCTGTTGCATTTAGTGGGATTAGTCATGTTATTTACAACTTGATGTGCATTTAAATGATTTTCTGAAGACTAGCCAATGTATTCTGTAATCTCACCTAATGCACCTTTATTATGATGCTGTTGCAGATGTGTATATATGGATAGAGCACAGGGAGTTACAGACTGCTATATTGTGTATTTAGAAGATTAATCTTACTAAAATAATCAACACTATCCTTCTTGATAATGATTGGTTCTTGCACTTTATTAATCATACAAAATTGTTAATTTATAGCACTTAATTAGCACTGAGCATGTGATATTGCAGAGCTGATGCTGTATAGTTTGATGATAAAATCCTCAGTGGTTCTTAGTCCTTGAGGTCAAGGTTATCACTTTTTTCTTCTCTGATTTTCCTTGCCTGTGTGTGATATTCTCATGCTATTGCCCACTCCCTCCCAAAGCGTGTCACAGTGCTCTTTGTCTTGTTTTTGGCTCTGCTGATCATCTTCGCATATTAAAGAGGTTCTGCTTATTTTGTCTGACAACTTTGGTTACTTAAATGCCTACAGTCACGAGAGATGCTTCAGAAGTTCTTTTCAGACAAAACATAGGACCAAGCCCTGCAAACATTTAGATGAAAGTGCTTGATTCTCATGAAGTGAAAGGCAAATCTAGATGCTGCTTCCATCTCTCTGGGCACAATTTCTTTCATTCCACATATTTTCTAGGAGGATTTGACATCTCATTCTCTCACCAGTACCTGCTTCTTTCAGTGATAGTCTTCTTCCCCCAGCAGCTAGAGCTGGCAGCAGTGGTTTGAGTTAGGCTACAGCAGACACAAGAGGAGGCTTCTGACTTTTGGAAGAGCTTTCGTTGCTGAAGCAGCTGTTCCTGATGTTCTCTGGGGCAAAGTCATAAGTCTGTATGAAAGCCAGTTGGACCACATGAATTTAGGTGTCTCTTGTACAGTTATTGCACTATACATTCTAAGGGGTTCAAAGAACTTTTAAAGCTGATTTAAGAACAGGCTATTGAATGTCAGCATATGAATATAATTTCTAAACTGACACTTTTCATCAATTCTGCATGTGCATCTTTTTTAGAATTACTTTACAGACACAACTGCATAACAGTAAATTCTAAACAGATTTTTTCATTAAGCCTTTTCTTCTTAATACCACTTTTATATGGTATATATTATATTTTCTTAATTCCACATGAATCTATGATATAATAGTAGGATAGAAATAGAAATCTGTAATATGCTGATTGCTGGCAGCTCTTCGTTAGAACACTAACAGAAAGAGCAGTCCACAAAAGGGAATGCAAGTGTCATAAGAATAGACCAATATGTCGTAATGAGAAAGAAAAAAAGAAAATGCAAATATCCACTCATTATTCTTGTTCAAGATCCTCTACAGTAGCTTGAAAACTCCTTCACAGTCCGCCAAACAATGGTTCAGCTGGTTGATTTGTGATAGGTATGATGGAATCCTTTTCCACTGATGTGTATGGTTTTTCCTTAAAGCTAGCTGTTTCTACAAGGCAGGCAAATTATTTCATTTTTTTAATGGGGTAAATAATATAGATCCATTAATTAGGAAATTAGGACTGTTGTATATAATGACCATTAGATCTCATACACACTCAGGTTTTTCTGGCTAGCATGTTATCTCCAGTGGATACAAGCAAACATGGAAGCTGTCTTCTGCTGAAACTCATCTCTCCTGGCAAGCACTGGTGCAGACAGTAGTCATGGAGGTGCTGACAGAAGCAGACAGAGTCTGAGAGGAGAAAAATTTACTTTGTCATCTCAATAAGTGCCAGTATTTTCCTGAATTACAGCCTTTGACTTACTGTTTTTTTGGGGCAGTAAAAGGATGCACTATGCCAACTGGGTTACACTACCTGCAATTCGGTCAAGATTTAAAACAAGAGCTCTCGTGAGACCTCACTTGGAGTATTGTGTGCAGTTCTGCTGTCCTCAACATAAAAAGGACATGGAACTGTTGGAACAAGTCAAGAGGAGGGCCATGAGGATGATCATGGGACTGGAGCACCTCCTGTATGAAGATATGATGAGAAAGTTGGGGCTGTTCAGCCTGGAGAAGAGAAGGCTGCGTGGAGACCTCATAGCAGC
>JAOEHX010024488.1:0-15670 GCA_025448015.1 Bolborhynchus lineola | reverse complement strand
GAGAGTGTAGATTATAAACTCTCTAGTTTATATATACTCTCTGGTATGTGTGACATTTCCAGGAAGCTAATAACACTTTCTGATAAAATATCATGTCAAGTTTACAGTAAGTAACAATTATAGTTCCTCTAAGCCAATAAATAAGGGATGCTTCATTCCTCTATTCAAATTTATGAGTTTGATGAGCTTTATGAATGGAACAAAAATGTTCCTTTCATTAGCTCTTGCTTGCTTTTAACAGTATCCACTAAAACCTTTGGCTTATTTTTCAAAGGAATTTGAAAATACACCCCCATGAGAGTCAAGGCTAGTTAATTACATTTTGAAATAATCCAAATCTGTGCACTGATTTTTTAATGTTCTTACTGTGATATTCCAGGATCAAAAACAGTGCACAGATTGTGCTTGCCCCTCTTTTCTTCCGTGCAGACATATGCTTATCTGGAGTGTTTTAAAAGCTCTGTTACAATTTGAAGTTAAGATATGATGTTTAATGTTAATACTGGAAATCTTTGAGTGTTTTTTTAGTCTGCAGTTTATTAAGCAACTGAATGGTATTTGCACCAAATGCACAATGATCTGTGGCAAATTCATAATTACGGATCATCAGTTTACCTTTTGATCCTGTTTTCTGGAGGTTTTGGGGTTTTTTTTCTAAGAGGTTGAAAATGGCACCATTGATCCTCCATGATCTGGAACTGTTGTTCAGTAAAATGCAGTTTGCAAAGTAAGTTAGAACCACAATAAAGGGATTTTCTTGGTCTGCTCTTTTGGAGAATTCTGGAAGGAGTTGTGCATTTGGAGTGCAGTTCTCCAAGCTGTGAATGCCACTCTTTGAAGTGTTTGAGTCTTCAAAATCCCTTAGAAGTTTCTGGATACATACCATATTTTATAATTCCAAGAATTAGGTCCTGCATGCCTGAGTGATTCAGAGTAGGGCTCATCATCAGTCTTTTTTCTTTACCTCCTCTTTGGCCATGTATTCAGAATGCTAGTTTCTATGCAGATGTTGTGTGCATGTTGTCATTACTCTGCAAAGCAGCTGTTTTGCTTTCATTTTCACCAGGGAATTAATAAGGACCCACAGAAAGTATGTGATTTACTGTTGTGACTGAGACAAGAATATGTTTTTTTGTTTTTTTGTTTTTTCCCTTTGTGCTCTCCTGGAAGAAAGAAAAATAGTTTGAGCACTTTTGAAATTACTTGAGGGTAGAGACAGGAGTTCACCGAGAACTGACTCTCAGCTGGTCCAAAGAAAATACCTGCAGCTGTATGTGAAATAATTGCAGGTAGAAAAGGTTACAGTCTTGCTCAAGTACTGCTCTGCCTGCTCTATGGCAGCAGTAGCATTAATGCCAGGGAGTTTCCCCACATCACCCCCAGCTTTTTTTGAGGAATGGTATTAGGATTATATATTTAACTCACAACAGCCACTTTTAAATGCCACTCATACTGAACTGTGTAGCAGTATTTAGTTGTATAGATTTATACTGCTTGTGAAAGCAAATCAGTGCAGGATTGTCTTTAACCAAAATGATAGCCATCTGTGTTTTGCTTTATCACTGGTAAGTTTCCACTGGCTTCTCTCTTACTGCATTAAAGATTATGCCTAGCAGTTAATGCAGTCAGAATATTTTAAACATTTTTTTTCTCATTTTATCTTGATAGCATGTATAATTTCTATAATAATATCCTGCTTTTCAAATGTGGCTGTCATGTATTTCACCATGTCAAATATTAGATATCATTAGATGTCATTATATTAAATGTTAAATCCCATGCAGATTCCTTTCATTAAAGGACAAGAATCTGTTTCTTTTTCAGGAGGGTTTTGTCCTGAGGACCTATATTGTGAAGCTAGCTTATCTTATTAAAGGCATACGATTAGGCTGTTCAGCAAAACTTCAGCGCTTTCAAGCCACTTTTATGTTAAAACCACAAAAAATGGGTTGCACTATTTTATTGCATAACTAGATATTAAGCCATACAATCTCCTTCTGATTAAATTTCGTAATTAAATACTTCAGCTTTGCAAAATACTTGCAGCCACAGTCAAAGTTGGCTGACTTTTGCTTTGGGCTTTTTGTTTGGGGCTTTTCTTTCTTTTTTTTTTTTTGTTTTGTTTTGTTTTGTTTTTGTGGGTTTGTTGTTCGGGGTTTTTTTTCAGGCACAAAAATTCAAAAACAGATTTCTTGGAATATGAGTAATCCATTTTGAGTAATCCATCAGTGAATATAAACTTTGAAATATGGGAATACATTGGTATTACTAATTTGACCAGCTATTCGGAAAAGCTCCAGTAAAGTCATCCAAAAAATCAGTCTTTTGCAGTATATGTTGAAGTTCTTTTTGACCTTTTCCTGCTGCTGAGACAACTGGTTTTTAAACCTGTCACATTCAGAAAAATGTAAGCCAGTCAATGAATGGGATCTACCTTCCATTTAGTGCTAAATAATTTAAAAGGAGATCTGTTAATTATTTAGAGGAAAAAGCCAAAGTTATGGACTTGTGGAATGCAGCCTTAGGCACAAATGCCAAAGGCAAAAATTGTGCAGGTATCTCTATTGTCTGTAGTCTTTATTAGTTTTACAGTTCCAGTTTTTATGTTCATTTTAATCCAGATCTCTTAGTGCAAGCTGTGGGTTTTTCTGTCAAAGTATATGACTAAAAGTAAAAATTTGTGTGAAACTCTCGCAAGTCAGTGACCCTAATCTCACACCTACAAAAGCTGCAATAGCTTGAAATACATTCCTTTTACATTCCATAGTGCTGATTCGAAGGGGAAATGCTTCATTAAAATCAGCCATATGTGATCAAACCCCACCCAGTCTAGCCCTTGTGAAGATGCTGTAGAACTATCTCCTTAAAGGATATCTTTAATTAAAGAGATGCCCTGCTAGTCAAAATGATCTCCTAACCCTGCAGGACTGGAACAATGAGTGACAGGAAAGAAGCAACTCTATTTTGTTGTGAGAGACTCATACACAGAGGAAGGAAAAGTCTCATCAGGAGACCTTCCATCTGCTTCAGGATGTACTGAAATTAAAAGGATCACATGTTCCAAGGACACAATTCTACATACTTTGTGCTGTGTGATTTCTTTTCTCCATGTTAGGCTGACAACAGCTTTCTATAAATCTGCTAGTCTATGTCACAAGAAATTCCAGTTGTGATCACCTGTTTTCATGTCCTAACCATCATCCTGTACTGAATTCTGATCTAAGTATCCTATACTTTCTTTTCTGCTGCTATTCCGTTTTGTACAACATTAATAACTAGTCACCGGCTGTGAATCATAGAATCATAAAATAGTTAGAGGTGGAAAGGACCTTAAGATTATCAAGTTCCAACCCCCCTGCCGTGGACAGGGACACCTCACACTAAACCATGCTGCCTAAGGCTCTGTCCAACCTGGCCTTGAACACTGCCAGGGGCGGAGCGTTCACAACTTCCTTGGGCAGCCCATTGCAGTGCATTGCTGCCTTCACAGTTAAAGAATTTCTTCCTTATATCTAATCTAAACTTGCCCTGTTAAAATTTTAACCTGTTACGCCTTGTCCTATCACTACAGTCCCTAATGAACAGAATGAATGACAATGACTTAGGACTACCATGGTAGCACTAATATTCCTTTGGAAATATGACACTGTGGCCTACTGCTTCACTTCCCAGTGTAATTTGTGAAATTAGTACTGGTTTGTTGTTTACAAGTGATTTGAAACTAAGTAGTTCTGAAAGGATGAAAATATTTCCCCCCTGACTTTGGGGTTTTATTATTATGGTTTATTATTATTATTATGTTTTATTCAAACCTCAGGTAAGTTTTTCAGTATACAGTAGATTGATTTACTTATGCAGTTTTCTTGTGGTTTGCCCACGAAACAGAGCGCTAAAATTCACATGGGGTGATTTATCAATAGAACCAGAGCAGCTGTAAATGAGGACAAGGTGATCCTTGCTTTTTGTAAATAAGAGCTATTTGTTCAACTTACTTAGCACAAGCATTTTCTATTTTCAAAGTTGAATTCCTTTTCTAATGAAAATTCAGGCTGGAAACACTCTAGCAGCCTTGTAATGCAACCTGAATTACCATGGAGACAAAAAAACGTAGAAGTGCTTTCCATAGATCAAGTAAGGAATAACCCAGACTAGGAATGTCAACATACCATTTCTGGAAATTTTACACATAGTTATATGGAATTTTAAGAGTCAGACTAATATTCTCTGAAAGTAACCTAGAAAAGAATGAATATCATTATAAGCTGTGTGATTGGCTTTTGTTTATCTATGGGATGTTTTACAATTTGACAAATGTTTTCCTTCCTGTTATTTTAGGCAGAATGCAGAAATTAGGCTTAAGATCATTAACTCTGAAAATTGTGTTACTGTGCTGTCATTGTCCTGGATCTTCCATTTGCTAAAGTAGAACAGAGACAGAATGTCTGTCTGGGAATCCTTCCTGCCCCAGCCCCCTAGGCTATGGTGGGCCAGATGGAGTGGGCCCAGAGGAGAAGTTGGAATCACATATGGTATTTGGGATGATTGGCATTGTCTGTGTCCTGTTGTATGATTTTATGTCGTGTGCTTGCATTAAGTGTCTGGAGTGCACATCCACAGATCTATGGCCTGGGCTGTATCAGCAAAAAGTATAACCAGCATATCAAGGGATGCAGTTATTATACTCTACTCAACCACTTGTTAAACCACTGGAACACTGTGTCCAGTTTTGGTCTAACCACTTCAAGAGGCATTAAAAAGCTGGAGAGTATCTATCAGGGAACTACCAAGATGATGAGAGGATTTTAGGACTTGAAAAATGAAGAAAGATTGAAGGAAGTTGTTTTTTTCAGCCTAGAGAAAAGTGTACTCAGGGGAATCCAGTCCCGGTTTTGCAATACTGGAAAGTATTTATGGACAAGAAAGAGGTTCTCTTGTCTCTCTTCATTGTGAGAACAACTAGGCATGGGAACAGGTTACCCAGAGAACTGGTGGACTGTCTCTTACAGGAAATCTGTAAGACTTAGCTGCACAGAACTGTGGGTAACCTAATCTGAAGTTCCATTTTCAACAGGAAGTTGAACCAGATGATTTCCAGACATCCCTCCTACTCTAAACTTTTCTATGGTTCTGTGCTCCAGGAGAGTAGCCTAGTCAGTGGCTAACCAAATGGGGTAGCAAAGTCCATTTCAGACTAAAGTGATTGAGTCTCAGGTCTTCCTTCACATCTTTTTTCTTCAAATAGTATGTGTGTGGGTGCCTTTGTGTCTGCAGGTTCATGCATTTGGAGGTCACTGATGTTATTCACAGTGCCCATTCTGGGAATCACCTTACAGCTACCACTTCATTGTAGTGCAGCCTTAGTGGAATGCTGTTGTGGAAACTTTGTCAGACAAGAGCTTATGAGGCTTTTTTCCTCTACACTGAGGGACTGAAAGGGAACACAGGAACCTACTTTCTAAGAAACACCAGGATTGCTTGCAAAGTTTAGATCTCTGACTGCTTTATAGGAAAGCAAGCATACCCCTTCCACTGGTGGGTTGTATTTTACAAATTTAAAGCTCCTAAACATAGGACTGTTTGTTATTTCTTATGTCCTTGCTGAGATTTGTGAGCTGCTTCAGAGATAAAAAACTCCTCCAACTGATTTTATACAACTGAGGCGCCCAAAAATAATCAGCATTAAAATATTTCACTCCTTTTTAATAAGGTTAAATGTTTTACTGTGGTTTACATACAAGTCTCGGAGACTGTGACTTCAAGGTAAATGATGAGAAGCATATGAAATTTTACTCTTTTTGAAAATCTCAGTTATTTCTTTTTATTCTAGTAGTACAACATGGACAAATATTTCTCATTCAGAAGGTGTTTCATAGGCAGCTGCAAACTAGCTACTGCAAGATGTGTTTGCGAACAGAAGTGTAGATTATCACTGGAATTGCTGCAAATGACATTTGTGTTTTAAATTTTTAATGTAAAAAAATTAATTCTGACATTTATGTTTTAAATTTTTAATGTCAAAAAATTAATGTGGCACATTTTCAGTCAAAATTTAAGTAACAAATACAAAAAAATAGAAAATAATTCTGGAAAAAAAGTATTTCTTTTGTCTTAAGGAAGTTGTTATTGGGAGCTAGTACTGAGTAGTAAACATTCTGAGGTTCCTGTTCAGTTTGCTCCATCAGATTGAAGCTCACCTTATCTATTAAAGGATTTTTCAACCTTATCTTCAGGAAGATGATAGGCCTGTATCTGATGAATATCACTTGAATCTCTTGTTACAGCCTTCCAGTTTGTATTCTAAGGGAACTATTTTATACACAAATTACATGATTGTAGAGATTGTGATCAGAAAGCTGGGCTTGTTTTACATATGCCAAATCTATTCTCAGATACAATAGGTAGACAATGTGGAAAGGTTGTGACTTTCAGAAATAAAAATACATTTTCCTCTGTGTGTAATTTTAGTGGCAAGCTGTGATATGGAAAACCTGAAGACTGAACATTTATGAGATTTTTATCTTTAACTGATGTCTAAATATTTGAGTAAAATAGCTTATTTTGATGTAAAATGATCAGTGATACACAGAGCAAGAGAGGAATAATAGAGGCATCTAAATGCTATAATATGTACTGCATTTATTGATTCAAATTTTCCAAGACAGCAATTGGAGGGCATTATGAATTATGCAGGCTGACTGCATTCAGCAGAACGCCTTTATAGTATTTTAAAACATTGCACTCTCTTCCTCTGTGTGTCTTATCCATGCAAGTTCTGGCCTTTCTTTAAAGCTTCTCTTTTTTTTCCCACTACTCTTATGAAATGCTTGAGAGTTCATTGCTTATATGAACCTCTGTAATAATTTCTAAATCTACTGTAAGTTTATATGGTCTGTAACAAACTAGTTATTTACCTCATTTTTCCTATTTCTGCTCTTTGAAAGTAAGCCTACTTGTAATTAATCTTGGGTTTTTGTAACAATAAAGCTCTTCTCCACTGGTTGACTTCTGTAGAGAAATTAATTCCTTTTTTTATGATGATTATGTTAAGAATTGAGAATATCTTGAAATCTGATGATATAGCCATAAGAAATGCATAGATGTGCATTCAAGTAGCAATAAGGAGAAAGCATGGAGCTGGCTTTCCACTGGAAGGAAAAAGAAATTAATGCTTACTGGCATGAGCCTTGCTACACCTACCAGCTTGTACACATTTATTATAAAGTCTTTCAAAACAACAATTGCCGTAGAAGAAATCTTGCCAGCTTGTAGACAATACCTTCTGTGACCTCAACATCCTAATCCTGGTCCAGAAAACAAAGATTTCTTTACAACTTAGATGTTCTTATCTGATTCATAGTAATTTACCAAGAACTTAGACTGACGGCTAATGTCCTTTTGGGAAGAAATCTTGTATTTCAGAAATCTGAGACGTTCTGGAGACAAAATTAATGAGGTTATAAAACAGTATTATAATTACTCAGGTAGAACTTGATTGATGCAATATGTTCTGAAAGTTACCATCATATTATTCACAATTGTTTTCTTTCCAAAAGCAATGAGGTGTTGTGACTATACAGTTTCCCTTCTGGGAAATATTTTGTGTCTTGCAACAGTTTTATAAGAAGATTCTTTATGTACTTGATGATAATACAAAAGGATAAGTGTGGTTTAAAATTGCTGAAGTACATCATTTGGGATGGACTGCTTTTCTTATTAGCACTGTCTACAATACAGAGAAATGTATCTTGAAGTACAAGGAGGTTCTGATATATTTCAGTGTATTTACATACAGTAATTGATCCCACAAGAGCTGTATCGGTCAGTTCACAACCATACAGTTTTAATATTGCATTATGAAGTCTTGGAAAACAGAGGTGAATGCTTCATCTGCTCCTGGAAGCAGATGGATTAGTATGAAATGCTGTGCTGTTCTTTCATTAGCATTTTCTCTCTGTTGCTCTTACGTGGTTTTTAAAATATACATGGCTTTGGCAGTGGTTAGAGGGAGTCTGGCTTGATCAAAACTTTTCTGCATTCTTTGTTGTTTTTTTTGGGGGGGGTTCATTTGTTGTTTTGTTTGGTTTTGCTGAGAGGTGAAACATAAAGCTGGAATGAAAAAAACACCTCTTGTTTCCAGAGTCTGAGGCAGAAGGTAGACTAAACGCAGCTTACCTGTGACCATACTGTATAGTGCACTAAAAGAACAATGACTGGCTAACCAAAGGCTGTGGTGCATGATGTTTCCTTTAACATTATAATGTCATTTTCCCCTCTGTGATCATTTTGCTTTCTGTTGATGTAGGTGTTGTTAATACTTGTGTAGAGAACCTGTCTCTCGTGTCTAGTGCTAGGAATTTCCTGTGGTTACTGGGGTCTAGTTTTGTTTTGTTTTCTAGAAATATATCTGAATGGCTACTGTTACCCTATTTGAAATAAAAGTGTATTTTTTTAATGACTCTGTTCCAGTTTTCTCATTTGAGGGTATCTCTCTTCACTCCCAGTAATTTAGTACCTGAGTGCCGCAATATTTTTAGTGAATGTTTATTGCAGTTTCCCCTTTGCAAAGTAGAGTATTGGTCCCAAGTTTGATGGAGAACCACACTATAAAGGACCTCTTTACATTACACAGTGCAGAACAATCCTGAGATCCCCAGATAGATCTCAGGATTGTTTTGTTGAAATATGCAGCATAAAGCCATTAAAAATACTACCTGGGGTCTGGAAATGATACAGTTGTGTTGTTATAGCACCACAATAGAAATAGTAAGCACTGTTTCTCAAATTAAGATATCTATAATACCTTCAAGTTTGGAGTTTGAATGTCTCTGGACAGTGCCGACCTGAAAGAATAAGCAGTCCTAGTGGCTGTGGTTCTATGAAAGATCAAGGCATCGGGGGTATGAACTTTGCTTTGATATAGATTTGGAATATGGAAGAGGAAAGCATATTGACAAAGAGCCCAAAAGCAATACAAAATAAAAAAAATCAGTATTTTAGGCATAAATTGATTTGCTCAAAGATGCCGCAGTGTCCTAGGTTCAGGACAGGGAGTGAGCAAGCAGCTTCATTGATCTGAGTTACCAGCTGAGCTTAAACCATGGCCCCCAGGAATCCAGGGAGTTCAGTTCACTCTCCTCTGACTGTGCCAAAGGACATACACACTAGAACATCACTTTTACTATGTCCTGTTTTCTTTACTCACCATGCAGTGTGCAAAATATGCTAACAGTCATATTGCTGTGCTGTTCTTTGGGCTTTTGTGGTTTCCTGGTATTAACAAGATTGTGTGAAAAACGAAACAATGCCAGGATTTTGAAGAATTCCAGCTTGCACACAGGTGAGTTGAATGGAACATTTCCTCTTATTTTATGTCATGGGGTTTCATGGTCAGCTTTGCTCTGGCCTTCAGTCTCCACTTTTGCCATTCAGAGTAGTGAAGCAATACTCTGGTTCACATTCAGCTATGGTAGGAAAATTTTAGCATTATAGGTGTACAGAAAAATATTGAGGCAAGGGGCCTCAAGAAATCATTTAGGCTATACCCCTGACAAAATCTGTTCATTTCATGATCTTTCTGACAGCAGTAGGAATTATTAGGTAATAACCTGAAACTAAGTCATACATAAAATCTCATTTACATTCTGGGTGAAATTTGCCCTTGCTCAGAAGCCAGCATAAACCATCCTATCTTCTCTCTTATAAGGTATAGGCTGATATCCTTCATGAGCATTGTGGGTGGACATCTGGTGGCCAGAAAGGTTCAATCCAGAAAGGCATGAAAATCTAGTGTTGAAAGATTCTTTTTTTTAGCCCTTTTATTTATTTTAGTGTGGTGTGCTTCAGTTAGTATTTTTATTCTAATGGATTAAACTTTCTTTACCTCATAAATCATGTATTTCCACATTGCTGTCAGTATAGCAAGTCAAACTGAAGTTAATGTATGAATGATTAGCCCATAGCTGCCCATAGTATGGAGAAGTGTGATTCATAGCTGCTCAGGCTTTTGGATTTTAAAGTAAATATACAAGTACTTTAAAGTTTCCTAGTTTCATCTAAAAAGAATACTTCATAAGATCTAAGAATACATAATTTCAGGCTATGTATGTATACATGCTGTAAATTAATTGTATTTGGGAAGTTTAAACACTCTTTAGTTTTATGCCTGTTTTGCTCTGTGCTTTATTATTTTAGGGACTATGGAGGTTGAAAGTACAACAATTTTTTAAATATTAATAAAACTTCATTGAATATACTTCAGCTTTAAAGAGCAATTATAATAATAAAAAGTCTAATGATAAAGATCTTACAGAGACAGGAAGAGATATTTTTTTTTTATAACCTCTTAAAGAGCTCTGTGAACTGGACTTTTAATGTAAAACTCCTTGTTCATGAAGTCCTCACAAATACTGAACTGCAGCTGCCACAATGGAGTGTTGAAAAAAGCTGATTTTTTATGACTTGAATAATCACAACATTTTGCTATACAGAACAGGCAACATCCACCACCTTGGAGCTAATCACTGTAGGTTTGTAACGTAAAAAAGATTAGAATACAGACTGACATAAGGTACAGAATTCTTTATTAGCTTTGTGAATGTAACCCAACAATTATATCCTTTTTTCCTAAATTAATGTGTAGGTAGAAAAAGCAGAAGCCAATGCGTTGTCCCCGTATCATGGGCTAGAGCTGGTGAGACTATGCACTTGCTGTCAGAACTGAAGCTGACTGCTATTTTATGAAACAAGTTCAAACATAATTTGTAGCAGAGACCTCTAGGGACTGTAGTAAACTCTCACATCAGTATAAAAATCTGCTTTCCTCATACATTTATGAACTTCATTTTGTTCTTTTGTCATCTGGAATGGAAACCACTATAAAGTCCAGGCATTTTTGCTGAGTGTAACCATGACTATTCATGTTGGTTGAAGATGACAAAAGCATGAGTGAAGATCAGTGTTTACTCATTTCAGTAATTGTTCGGGGTGTTTTTTGGTTTGTTTGTTTTGTTTTTCAGATTTTGGGGCCTGTAAAATCACATATCTGCTATTAAAGAGTATCCAGTTGCTAGGACTTGTTCTTTTAGGTGATCTATGTAACAGATAATGTAATATGCAATATCCTGGCTTGGACATTAACCACCTTAGTCTTTGAAATAATTACACTGTAACTTCCCAAAATCTGTTTGTATTTTGAATGTTATAGGTATGGTGAGTGGAGATTTCCCTAAAGGGACATCACAGGGACAGTGATTATGGTTTCATGTGAGGTAGACTGAAGGCAGTTGTGGTAGATGAATGTAAATTAGTGTTACTATTTCTGTCAGAGATGTACACAGCAAAGCTTCCTTTGATGTGCTTGGGGAAATGCAGGCAAGAGCTTCTCAGTTTCTTTGTGGCACATGGTTATGTCACAGAGAAAGGAACAAATGCAGTTACTGTAAAACCTGTTGCATTTTACAAGCTCAGTAAGGACTGGAAGGCAGTCATTTCAGCATAGATTTCCATCATAATTACATGTAAGTTATGATGACACCTGGAAGTCAAGAAGAAAAAAAGTATCCTGGGGCATCCAAATAGGAAATCTGGTGTAATTTTATGTAAAAGGTTGTATTATCTAGCCTGTAAGTACAGGAAGCTGTTGCTAAAACAGTAAGTCTGTTGGGGCAATGCATGGTAAGGTGCAGTTGGGCACTGCAAATGCTGCAAAATGATTGGCAGCAGGGATATTGCTTGCCCGTGATGAAAAGAGCACATGCAAGGATTCATTTAGAGATTAATTTGCCAAATCTCTGCTGATTAAATATTTCCTGAGTAACCCTTTTACCCATCTGTTTCTCTTGAAATCTTTAAATATTACCAGTTTCACTTTAAAATTATCAGCAAGTTGTTTTCTCATCTATATTCTAGTTTCTAGAAGGAAGAGATAATACTGATAGTTTAGAAGTGCTAAATTCAGTCTGCTTCTCCAAATCTGTTAACTTGTATATCTTAGAACTAGAGAAATTCAGAAATATTTTATGTAAAAATTGTTAGTGCAAAGAAATACAGAACACAGAGTTGTTAAGAAATGAAACAGTTAATCAAAATTTCTGATTTCATTTGTCCTTTTTCATAAGGAAAATGAAAATGCTTATGGCGCTTTGACTTAAACTGAGACTCAAAATGGAATTCCTTCCATTCCTTTTGCAGAGCCTGGGCAGTATTACAGGTTTCTTAGATTCGCATTTAACTTCAGGAAACAAAGATCCTACTACTCGAGGTGGAATAAATTCAATATTAAGAAATAAAATTTATCTTGGAATTCCAAGATTATAGTTATCAGTGAATCAACAGTTAATTTTAGCTGTAAGTTATATTTTATCACTTTTTTTTCCATATTTTTGCAGGTCATTTAGATTTGCAAAGGATAGTACTGATACAACAAAAGAATGCAAGAAAAATATGTATAATGTGGTATTTATTAAATTCATACATACATTAAAACTAAATATAGACATATGAACACTTTAAAGAAATTAAGTAGACCTTTCTGCATTACATTTGGATTATTTTCTATTTTAAATTTATTAGGGAACAGAAATAAATTATCAGAAATTTTTAATGAGAATTGTGAGCTAGCACCATTTCCTTCTTCATCAGCATTGCTGAAATTTTCTAGTGCATGTGTTAAACACATTTGCCTGAGCCACATGTAAGAGAACTGATTTCAGGTTTTGTCATGAAATCTCCAAAAGAAAAGGAATAAACATTCAAAAATTAGTATGTTAGAGGTGCAAGTATTGACTATAATATTACACTATTGAGGTCAGGAGGGGTTTGCTGTTCATTTTCCCCAGAGAGCAGTTGTCTTTATTTTCCAATGTGGTTCTCATTGCTTAGGTTTTAAGCTTTCCATTTCCTCCTGAAATCACCCAATTTCTCCATGAAAATCATTTGACTCACTTTCTCAATACCACAACTTCCCCTGAAAGATTTGTCGCAGATGGAAAAGAGTAGAGTGCTGAGGAAAGTGGAAAAAGTCACATGAGTGAGCCGGACAGAGGAGCATCCTCCTGCTGAGACCTTCTTTACTCTTTCCCTCCCCTTCCTCAACAGAGAAAAGGTATAAGCTCACATAAGAGTGGAAGATGGAAGATGCTACCTGACAACAAGGTGAGGGAGCATCATGGCACATAAGAATTTTCCCAAGGTAGCACAGGGCTCTTGGGATGTTGTCATTTGGATCCTGACTGTGTGGGGTGAGACCAGAATGTTTTTGTTCTGCCACTAGCTCCATGGCTGTCCCTCCTGCTCAGGTGTTTTCCATCTCATTAGAAGTTACTCCTCATAGCAAATTTACCTTCCGAGAAGAGCTCTGAGCATTGTTAGAGGAGGAGCTGGAAAGTGGTTGGGTTTGTCAAAAAAAGAAGACAAGTTCCTGTATCTGTGAACTGGTGGCACTGGTGGGAACATAAAAAATTTTAGCCGAGGGCTTGGGATGGGGTGCTAATGCTTTTGTTTAGTGTTCGTATCTTAACAAAGTAAGATTTTTCCATAAACCAGTGTTGCATGTGTGTATAAATAGGAAATGCTAAAATAAATTTTTATTTGACAAGCTAATATAATTATTTTACATATTTTTTCAAAATAAAGATTGGAGGGTTTCAGTGAGTTCTGCTTGTGTTGTCAGAACTTGGTTAATTCCCTTCCCCCTCAAATTTTGCAGAAGGAAATATTTATTAAATGAGCGCTTGGACAAACTTAAATGTGTAATTTTGCCTACTTTCAATTAGAAAGAAAGTCTTCCTTTTTTAAGAAGGAAATATAAAGAATCTAATGGTACAGTCTTACTTAAAGCTTAGTCTAGAAATTTTCAGATAAAGCTGCAGCCATTTTTGCTTTTCTATCTAGATGACTGTGTGTGTTCACATAAATGTGCTGTTAAGTTTAGTATTTCTCATAAAATTCTTGGAGATAAAACTGTGAGGGGTGTACTTGCATAGTAGTGCCAAATTAAAACTGAGCTAAGCTTTGAAGTGTTATTACTTCTCTTCATATTTTGTTTGTTTTCTTGCAAGCATGGGAATGTGTGCAATGTGTTCTTTGTAGGCTTTTGGGGGGACACCAATAATCTGCATGGACTAAAAAGTAGTAAAGATGAAAAGCTCATACACAGTGTTGCAGTACCTCTCTAGTTCTGCTATTCTGTTACTATATGGTTACCCAGCATTTTTAATAGTTGGGTCCCAAGATGGAGGTGTAATTGTGAGAAGTTGTGCAGGTGGTAATTTCTCTAATCTCTCAGTTCAATTTTAGTTATGGAGATGACTTAAGGACATACAGAATGCACCTGTGTCAGGACTGTGGGCTGCCTCTGCCAGTATTCTTTATGTGTGGCAATTAGGAAATGCTAGCTTGCAAACCTGGCCCGTGTCTGCAGATCATTCCCCTGTGTACTGCCCAAGCCATTTGATTGAGTTAACTGTTTATTTTATTTTTCATCTTTGTAAGAGTTTCCCAGCTTAGCTTTAGCAAGAGACTACTGGTTTTTCTCAGCTGAACCACAGGTAAATCCTGTCTGTTATTGCAGAAATGAATCCACTGTGTGCTTTACATGTTTAAGAAATGGTGCTTAATGAACTGATGTCCTTCTGTGTGTAGCCTTAAGTATGTATTCTACTGTGGGTTCAAAAGATTGCTGCCCCTGAAGTATGCTTTTCATATAGTACCACTATTGGCAGTCACGTGTTTTCTGAATCACTTTATGTAAAACTATGTAATTCTCTTATTAAGATGCAGATATTTTAATAGCCACTCATGTTAGTCAGTTTAAATAAGGATTGATAGGTTGGTCATGCATCACCCCTGACTTGTCAAGCTAGTTGTTATTGCAGGTGTTTAGCAATGAGGGCCGAATTGATTATGAGCTACATACAGTTCAGCAATACTGCAGGAATTTGTTAATTTTGCCTGAGTTTACCAGATTAGTTCTCAACTCCTTTTTAATACCTGTAACTGAATCAGTGTTATTACTGCTAAATGAAAGTCTGGAACTGAAGTAATTTAAATTCTCTGTAATTAATGTTTACGTGCGCTTAGCTCGTTGCATTTCCTTGTCTTTGCTCCATACACTTCTTTTCTCTCTGTTTTTCATATACCCCCTTTCTGTTATATTCTGGCCCATGGTCACTTTAATACTACCCCTTCCCCCCCTTTTTCCTCTTTATTTGTATCTGTTACTTACTTGTTATTAACAAATACTTATTTGTTACTTTGTTACTTACCACCATTCTGTCTTACTGTAGAACTGAGCAGCCTTAGAAGAGCTCCTTTTTTTTCTTTACTGGCATGCTCTGGTTTCTCCTGCTGTAACTTGTGAATAGTTATCTACATCAGAACCCTGCTAATGTGATAACATGCATTGACTCTCTGCAAAAGCTCATGAACAGCTTTCCAAAGTCCCAGTTGCTTTTAATGGAAGCACAAGTTATGGCTGTGGCACAAGTATGGCTGTTATAGCCTTTCTATAATTCCTGCTGGTATATGGATTCACTGTTGGCTGCCATTGTAGCTGATGAGAAATGTGGCTTTGTCAGAAAATTAGACCAATACCACTTTGTCATGGGTTCAGCAGTAGCAGTCATTTTTCTCCTTCTCAGTAGCTGGTGCAGCACTGTGTTTTTGACTTTCG
>JAOEHX010024486.1:0-18885 GCA_025448015.1 Bolborhynchus lineola | reverse complement strand
CAGCAGGCTTTGCAGCCGGGGCCGATGCAGCCCCCGCTCCCGCCGCCGGGCGGCACGAACCCCTCTCTCGGTGTTATTTCTGGCAGGCAGGGCCGGGCGGAGGAGGAGGGCAGTGCCCTGCTCTGCCGTACCCCGAAGGGTCTGTCGCAGCAGCCTGCTTCCCTCCGCTCCTTGAACTCTGCTGTGATATGGGTAAACCGAAAAGGAAAATACATAAATGAATGAATAAATAAATAAATAAATTTAGGAAAAAAAAAAGAAAACTAAGCTAAGAATGTTTCCAGAAGAGCCTCTGAGCTCAGAAATCTTTGAGAAAATAGCAAAACGGTGGGAACCTCCGCTAATACCAAACATCCCCACCCGGTGTGATGCCTTCTCCCAGAGTGAGCCTGGACCCCCTAGGCTTCAGGTTGAGCTGCTATGAGACTTGCAGGGCCAGGGAGGGGATATTTAGTATGTTTTGGAAGCAGGTGAGTGCTTTGACAGTTGTACTTCTGGGGACCTCATATTTCCATCAGCAAAATCCCCACATCAAATATACTGACGGAGAGAACTTCTCCCGCCTTTGCGTGCTGCCCACATTTTAGCCACACTGAAGTGCATTCCCCAGCATCCCAAGGGGGCATCCACCACTGTGAAGCCTCTGAGGGCCCCCATGCGCGTAAGCAAAGCAACACAGTGCCCCTCCAAAAGCTGAAGGCCAAATGCAGATGCCAAACTGATACATGTCAGCAGCTGGCAGGGCTTTTGCCTGAGGCCTTGTCACTCCATGGGGAACTTGTCAGTCCCAGAAACACATACCCATGCAAACACTGATGATACTGGAGGCGTGATTTGCATAGATATAGTCTACCAAAGTCTAAGTGACTAAAAACCTGTTTCTTGAGTTTCCAGCTTCCTTTTCAGTGCTATCTCAAGTGACTGCACTGGCCAAAATCAAGAGCTACTTTGGCAGGCATATCCCCCTTTAGATTGCTCTAGCTCCTGCAGGCAGGGTGGACAGGATTTCCTTCCCCACCTTGCTGCATTAGATTTAAGCTCAGAGAGATTTTCATGGAGCGTTTCACTGATCTACTCCTGCTCGGTTTCTTGGCAAGCTAATGAGAAAACACGCCCGTAGTCTCCGGCCTGCCTCAGTGCAGGCTCGCCAGCATCGCCCTGCGACCAGGCGGCACAGAAACATGGGGCCGAGCAGCATCATCCTGACAGCGACAGGCAACGTCACCCAATCCCTTACACAGGCCGATCAAGCTCTCACTTGAGTGTAATTCACTGTTCAGCCACACTCATCCTCTTCTGCCAGTTAGAAACTATTTTTAATTCCCTGCCCAGGCTCACTCCTGTTTATGCTTTGTCATCTGTTAAACCTTGTCCTTCAGCTGAAATTAATCTCCTTCATCTAATAGTCTATAAATACAGAGGAAAGTAACCATATATGTCCTCAGCTTTTGCTTCATCAAGGAAGACAGATCTGGCTCCTTTTTGGTCTCCTTTCTCTGAGAAGCCCATGCTGGTTTAGTAGCCTTTTTCCTCACTTGTTCCAGTCTGAACTCATCTCCATTGAACAAGCAGCTAAAGTTGGATAAGTTATTCCAGAGAAGGCAAAACCCATTGTGCTAACATTCACAGTTCTTCTACTGGAAATATGTCACCAATCCCCTTCCCATTAACAAGCACAAACCCTGAGACTCCCAAGCTTAACTGGGACACCAAGATTCCCCCATACCATCAGCCACTGCGCCCAGGAGATAGCAAACCTTTCATCCCATGCAAAAAAATAATCCTCCTTGTTTCTGTTTCCCCAGCATGGCAATGGCATTCTGGCTGCCAGAGATATCCTCACCAAAGAGCTGCTCTGCAGCAGCCCAAATAAAAAATTAGAAGCAAAAAGTCACTTTCTGCATGTGTGCATTTATATTTGCCTTTCATTGCTGTATGAACACTACCTGGAACTGCTCAATTCCCACAGACTGTATGTTAGCAGAGCTGTCTCTACAGGAGGTTTACAAGCCCTAATCTCTATCTCCTCCAGCTCAAATACCTAAATACATGATATTCCCCCCAGTTACCTACAGGAATGCTTACTCATTCAGCTAAAACACTTTGTCACAAGTTTAAATCTTTTTCAACTAATCTTTGACCAAAGAGCAATTCAAACCATCTCCTCTGGCTCTCAAGGAATTTGAATTAGCCACCTAGGAGTCTGGGAGGTCCAAAATACACAAAGTGGTTATGAATAAGAATGGTCTTCTCTTTAACATACCTGTCTTACAAATGTGCAAACAGTTGCTGAACATGGTATTCAGGGAAAACGAACTCTACAACCTAAACACCATTAGAGAAAACGTAACAATCCATCCAAGGTAAAACAGCTGCTGTGTTTGAACATCTAATATTTTTAAACTGCTCCTTGCAAGGATAAGTAGGAGCACATGACCAGCTTTGATGCTGTAACCACTGCTGGGATGAATAAGCTTTCCTCCTATCAGAGAGCTGGAAGGGCATCTAAATATCCCTACAGACACCTAAATCATTTGCAAGCCCTCTTTGCATTGCCAGGCCAGCAGTGAGCACACAGGTGTTATTTTGGGGGAGCCTGGGGGGAGCTGCGCACAGGCTGCCTGGAATGACCAACCAGCTCTTCATCTTTGCTGCTGCAACTCTTGCATACTTCCTTACCATCTAGCCCTGGGTTTTCCCTTCTGCCTTACTGGAAGAGATCAGTTCAGCAGCCAATTAATTACCAGCACCTAATGTACACTGCCAGGCATCCAGCAGGCTATTTTGAAAGCCACTGTCCTTTAAGACAAATTACTGGAGGCTGAACATGACACCTGATGACTTGCAGCTATTTGATTGTGCTCTAATCATATTGTCCAGGTTTGACTGTACTGAAGTGTTTCAAATGACTGAAGTAATTCTGTGCATCAAGTCTCCTGGATGCAGGTTTGTGGGGTTTTTTTCTGCCTTGCCCATATCTTCATTAAATGTTTTATGCTCTATATAAGTCTGCATTCAGATTTGACACCTATACAATGAGAGGATTTTGCATTTAATCATGCCCATCACAGTTTTGATGTACATGGTTGCTATATGCTTTCTATTTTTGTAATGAAACAATGAAGTTGTAGCTGTGTTTGTTGTTCTTTTTTTTTAGTGTCTGGAAAATGATCCATCCATTTTTCCTCACACTGCATTCTCCTTTCAAAATACTTAAAGCAAAGTGAAAGAAAGCAACATCTCTAAGAGACAAGTTCCCAATTCATGACAGCACCTCTGACTAAGAAGGGAATTTTTAAGTAGCCTTTGAAGCTCACGTTCCAGGGTAGGAAACTATGTGTTTGCACAGAAATAATCATTCATCTGTCCTGAACACAGTGCAGAAGCTACTAAGAAAATCTAAAAGCAGCAGAGATATTGATTTGATAAGCAATTCAACTGAGCAAGGTTAAATGCATTATGCAATTTCACCTTGCCAGGAGGCACAACAAGCAGACACTACCACACAGCCAGCCATGATGCTTTATCGTGTATTTCCCCTATTAAGAAACAAGATGAGCTAGGAAGGCCTTGAGGGGAGCTCATTCCATGCACCGGAAAGACCATGTCATGTGCAGATGGAGCTGTACACGCATAGAAAGTGGTTTTTATATTCCTGGTAGAGCATGCAAGGCATATGTTTCCAAAAGATGAGCGCTTTGCTTGGGAAACATGGAGCAAGGCACTGGATAAACAAAGAGCCAGGACAGGCTCAGCACATCTCACAGGCTAACTACCACAGGTTTTGCCTCCGTTCAAACATTGGCAGGGCTTGAAGCCAGGGACTGCATGTGGCTGTGGGGCCCTACTCCAGTAAGTGCACTGAGAGAGAGGATGGTCACCACCAGCCCCAGGAAAGCAGGATCTTGCCTTCTGGTGACAAAGGCTGAGGGCTGCCAATCCTAATGACTGGCTAAGAGCTGTTTGGGCTTTTTTTAATTAATAATTATGGTTTATATTATACACTTTGTATACAAATAAATCTAATTTTTCTGTATTATCAACATTATAATTTGTAATTAAAATAATTTAATTAAGAAGCTAACAGCATTTTCCATGCCTGGCAGCATATCCAGACCATTGTGCAGTGTTACCTCCATACATATACCACTCTTATCACACGCCACAGCAGCAATACACAGGTCTGTGCCCAGGCCCAGTACTGTCCTCAGTTGGTCCCCCAGAGGGGGGACAGGGTGCAGAGCCCATGTGGTATTTGGCAAAACACAAGAAATCACCCCTTATATTTCATCCCCTGCCTCAATAGAGGGTTGCCACAATACCCAGCGTATTTTAGGCACCAAGACTAACAGGGAATTCTGACCTGTTTTGTTGGAGTTGCTTCAGAGGGAGAACAAGCTACTTTTTAACAAAGTCCCTTTGAAGGATTTTAGCACCATTCACTGAGCTGAGCATTTCAGGGTCAAATGACACTACTCAGAGCTATGATTTTCAAGACTTAAGTCCCAGTGACCTCCAAAGACAAGGCAGTATTTCCGTAAGCTGTGTACTGCACAACTAAGGATCACAAACAGCCATGTCTAGACCGTGGCCATGATGAGAGGAGTGTGGAGAAGGAAGCAAATCCAGCAAAAGAGGAGCACTGTCTACTGCTTAGCACAGGAACAGAGACTCCTGGAGCAGATGGATACTCTGCAACTCACCTCCACACATCTGAGCATCAGCAGCAGATGTGGCGAGCTGAGACACTTTTCACTTTTTTTTCTTTAAAGTATTTGCTGTTCTTCAGCATCAGGCAGACGCAGAGAACATGACCCCCACAAAACTGAGAGACGTAACCCAGGAAGCAGATAAACAGAAGCCTAAACCCTATGATTTACAATAAAGTCTCACTATTTGGGAGGCCTGGCTGATGATTTCTTTTTAAACCTCTTGATGATAGCAATCTTCTTTAAACTAGGGGCAAATCAGATTACTCCATTGTTAGTTAACTGATACTTCCAAAAGCTGTGTGCTACACTGCAAAGGACTTCTCTAACCAAATCCTCCATGGGGAAAAGAGGAAACGGCTCTCTGGAGTCACACCACCACAGAACTTAACTTCTAGCCCCTGTGTTGCACAGCAGAGCTACTCTACGCAGCTGAGGAAGTTGCTAAAAACTTTGTGCTCTTTACTGGTTTCTTGTGTGTTATTTCAAGAGAAAAAAGAAAAAACAACAACCACAAACATCAGATAAAAAAGAAGGGGGGGTGCTTAAAAATAAAACCCCCAACGCACATGAGAGGGCACTAAAGGCAGCACAGCTGAAGGGTCACAGTTTAAGTGGAGGATTAACAGCACTGTTTGTGCCTAAACATCCCCTGTTAACTGGAGGTGAAGTAGGATGAGAAGAGGCATTTTCCTGCTGTAGGGAGAGGAACCTATTATCTGGTATTTTAAAATGTTTTAAAAAGCTACTTGAAACCCTAAACACTGTCCCATGATGGATTCCTTCCCTGTAGCAGTGTACGCAACGGCTGCTGGAAGGGCAGCTCTCTCACAGCATGGTCTCCCTTCTGCTTCAGGCATCCCCAAAAAGAAGCACAGAGACCACCTGGAAGAAACAGCCCTTTTTGCTGTGGGGCTGATGGGCAAACCAGGAAACTGTTTTCCATTCTGTTTCATTCCCCTGCAGACAAAGTGAAGTCACAGCTGTACTAAAATACCTTGTGGATGATTACAGGCATCTCTGTATACCAAAGAAGAATCCCTAGCCATGACAACATGTCTGTCTCAGTGATAGCTCTAGGGAGTGCAGGCATAAGCCTGTGTCCTCCCACAATGCCAACATCCATGCTGCTGTTACCCATCGATCCCAGCCAAGGAAGTATGTGGTTAAACGTCAAGATAACAGTAAGCAGCTAGCACAGAATACAACACATTCGTGTTCATGCAAGGTGCTGGGTCTTGTATTAATGCAAGTTACAGTTAATTAAAAGTCAAGAGGTTTTCCAACCCACTGTGGTTTTTCAACACAGATCCAGCCTGCTCACATTCCTAGGCACTTTGCGTGCAAGCCTACTCACTTTATCCCTTACACATAAGCATGAAATACAAGTGTAATCCATCCAAACCCATCTTTTTTCCCTCCTCTGTCTGGGTATTCACCACAAGAACTTCTCTCTCCTCAGTGCTACAACTCATTTTACAATAATCCACAAAAGGAAAGTAATAACCATCCCAGTTTTCTGACTCAAGTTGGGACCCTGCCTTAATTTGACATTTTTTCCACTAAGGTGAGAATTGCTGCATCAAGCAAGCACTTTCTCTAGTGCATTGGCAGTGACTTATTATTGCAAACCCTATACACATAAAACAGACCATACACATACATGTATTTATATGCACACAGAAGTATATCAACAAACTGAGTCCATAAGGCAATAGAAGGGCAGTGGTGTTATGTTGATGAACCTAATGTTAATGAGCTGTCTTTCCTGCCAGGAAGTGAAGCATTTGTTTTATTTCATAAACATCTCTTGTCTCCAGCAAGCTGAAATGAGAACAAATGCAGATTCCTGATACTCTACAAAATCTTCATCACTAGTAAAATATGTTAAAGGAAATTACACTGGAAAAGGGGCAAATACAGAGTGCAAGCAGGTTTGAAATTGGAGAAGTCAAGGGATGAATTTAAAGTATGACAGTTTGATTCAAATCTTTTATCTTGAGGAGGCAGTTCAATACCACCTAGAAGGTGTCTGCACAACCAGCAATTCACTTGTGATGAAGCAGTTACAATTACTTAAATAAAGGAAAATATAACCTAATTTATTGTACTATACTGAAACAGCTATCCTGAATCTGCATTCATCTACTCACACATCATACAGCTCCTTCATCAAAGTTTATTCCCACACTCATTGTGTGTGAAGCATTACAAAAACAAAGTAAATTCTTCATTCTTGCAAAAAGCAGTTAACCCCCAGCAAACAGGTGGTTTCTGTGCACTGGTATGCACTATTCCAAGAAGGTTTGAATGTCAGAGTCCAAACTGATGCCTTTTAACTATAGTGCATCCTTGCTGTGCAATCCGTGAAACCATAACGAAGGGACAGTACTTTCAGCATAGAGAATGGGACCTGCCATGCTCTTCTGGCTATCCACTAACTCAAAACAAGGTGATACCTCTCAACCCAGGCAAAGAAGCCAGTTTCCACTTCATGTACATCTTTCTGCTTGATCCAGCACTTGATGCTAGTGGAAATCAGTTTGCATTGCAAGTCCCAAACCCACAGGGGTGCAGGCATTAGTTTCAGAGACCTTAAGTTTTTGCTTCCTTTCCAGCAAGATGCAGTGTAAGAGACCCTCCTCCCAGGCCAGGTTAAAAACTTCATGATACAGAGCTCTCCTCAATACTAACTTAATGACCTCCACCCTTTAGCCTAGAGGGGATGTGAAGCAGGTACTTACTTTGCACAGTGGGGAGCAGCAGTAGCCAGGCATGTCCAGGGCGTTAGGCTCCTTCTGTGTGGCCATAGCAGGAGCACCTCTTGCCACATCACATTGTCATCACAGGGGGCTGCCAACAAGAAAGGAGGCAGAACTATAGGTTTCCACATCTCCCTCCCCAGCCTCAGGACGCCTTTGAAAGCCACACACTCCACAGACAGACACTCTCTTAAAAACGCATCCAGCAGCTGGCACACAGCAGATGCAAATCTATGGTTAGCATCACACCAAGAGAAAGGGGAAATTGGGATCATGTGGATTATAGGCCACATATGTGATCCAGAATAATGGTAGAAACAGGGATTGTGTTGGCAAAGCACCAACCCTTGCATGGCTCTGAGATACAGTGGTGCCATGGGATTCCTGCTGCACACAGGGAAGGAGAGCTTAGGAAGCAAATGCTGAGCGATAAAACACCTGAGTCCTGCTGTTATCCAGTCAGAAAAACTCACCAAGCCTTGAAAATTCAAATTATTAACACTAAAAATCAGAGCAGGAAAATGGTCACAGATGGTGGGCTTGAGGCTGAGCCTTGTCCAGTAGCAACCACAGATTTTGAGCTGCTCTGTGATAATTTAGCGATACCCTTTTTTTAGCCAAAATCCAAGTTGATCAAAACAGAAGCTGGAGATTGATGCAAATGGCATCTTCTCTCTCCCCACCCCAACATTTGTTTCCTCAAGCCTCTCTGGCTCTCTTGTGTCTTTCTGAGTGCCTGTGCCCAAGAGATGGCAGTGGGACTGAGAAGTCTCTGTGAGGAGAGGAGGATACTGGCACACACTAGTAACCCCTTCTACACTGGGGAAGGTGTTGTTTTCATTTTCTCTGTGTTTCTGACCATCAAAATCTGTTTTAATTAATTTTCCCCAAGTGGAGTTACTTTAGCCCATGATGGTAACCAGTGAGCCACCTCCCATCCTTGTTTTCACCTGTGAGCTTCTTCCTCTTATTTTCTCCCACATCTTGCTGAGGAGGAGACTGAGAACAGGCCAGGTGGGTATCGAGCAAACACAGTCAACCTGCCACACCAGGTCAAATACAAATCTAGAAGGGATTCTGGACCCCTACTTTCATTCTCAGGTTTTTACATGCAAAAAAAGTAGGGGGGGGGATAAAACATTTGTCAACAATTTCATGTATGTGTCAAAAAGTTAGTTCTTATTTTAATTAAATACATTTCTCCATCCCTCTGACCCCTTCCTGGGAGTAAACCTGAGTCTGGCTTCATGGCATAGCTATGAGAGATGAATTATCTAAACCAAGAAGTTTTTCTTGTCACCTCAGTGCTTTGAATGGGTGATCCACCTCTATGGTCTTCCTGATCCACAGCTTTGCCCCTAGATTCCAACAGCAGTCCCCAGTATTCGCTGCAGCAACATATAACTCCATCCTACTTGTCTTGCCCTTCCTTTGCTGGGGGAGATACAATTTTTTGGCAAAGCAGAAGTATCCTCACAAAAGCTGCAGTATCTTAGGCCACTACAACTCATCCCCTGCTAGTTTCTTTGACAGCTGTCATGAGTTTACCAGTGCCATCTGGAACCTGACCCAGCATCGACAGACTCTCAGGGCACCTCCGTCTCCCAGGAGGGTTACAGATACCTCTGCTCAAACATTCGACATCGATATAAACAAATGTTTTAATCACAACTTTCATCTATAGCCATGTTTTGGACAAATAATAGCAACAACAAGGTTCAACTTGGTCTCCTTAAAACTGTGACCAGACCTGGGACAGTAAGCCCAAACAATTTCCAATTGCAAAAGAGGAATTTGCTTAAAACTAAAACAGTATTTTTCACATACCCTTGTTTTTTATCTGGAGAGCAGTCTTGACAGTAAGACACAACCACCAGCACAAACAGGATCCCAAATATATTTAAAGAGTAGAAGAGCCTCTCTGCAGTCTGGTGATGACGGTGCTTCATTTGGATCTGCTTTCCAAACACTTACACAGCACCCTCTTCCAATCACAACATGCCACTTTGAAATGCCAGTACCACTTAGCTCCTGAGTCTATTAGACCATGAAGCAATAAACCCAGAGAAACAAAAATAACCCAGATACCTACTTTAGCACCCAGTTGAGTTGACAGGTGCTATCCCGAGGGCTCCATAGCAAAATCATCCTCAGAAACACCATACCTTGACCTCTCCACAACAGGCAGCATGAAGCTGATTTCTAAAAACTGTAGCGTCTTCCCCAAAGGTGCTAATGTTAACTATAGCCCTTTGTTTCTTTGCACTCAAGTTTTCTTCCTGCCAGCTTTCTGGCATTTGCCAGAGTGGTGCACGCTTTACTGGGCAGATATTAAGCTGCAAATTCCTTCATACTTCTCTATCCACAGCATTCTGCAGCTAAAGCGCTAGCCAGCCAGCAGATGAAAATGCCACTTACTGCTTATTCCTGCTGGAGTTTGTTGAATTAAAACCTCTTTGTTTGTGAGCTGTAAACAAATTCTTCTTAATCTTTCAATAAAAAATGTCAATTATGCTCGCTAACAATGTAACTTCATTGTAATGAAAGAAGGCATTGCTATTGCTCTAATCATGATAGCATATCAGCTGCTTTTAGAGTCAATTCCTTTTTGTGCGAAACTTCATGACCATGCAATTATTCAAATTTCAGACTAACAGACTGGGCTTTAGACCTACAGCGCTGCTCCCTTGCTCTGAAAATACACACTTGAAAGCAACAGAAAAGTCTCTAGAGCAGAATTTCTGAATTCAGAATGCAAAACACCTTCACAATTCATTCAGCACAGCCGAACTCAGGCCCATGTTAAACACCGCTGCTTCATTGGAGAGCCAAGGAAAGAAAGCTGAATTCTCAGCAGGTGCTTCTCAGGCCCATGGCTTTCATTTGGCTTCACTGGGAACCGTGTTTATGCCCAGCTTTGTCGTCTCTCCCTGGTTTCCCTGCATTTCCTGCAGAATCGCTGGCCGCAGCAGATGTGCCCTTCAGGCATTTCAACTCTTTTTTTTTCTCATGCCAGTATTTATCCCATTTGTTTCCAGAATCAGCTGCAGCTCCCAAATCAGCGTCCATAACTTTCCGCTTTGAAGTATTCGGGGCATGCCTGCTGGGAAAGCTTCTTCCTTGTTTACCTGCTCAGTCCCTCACAGATTTTCCCTCCATTCACTTCCATCATCCATTTTCTTTTCCTGCAGAGAGCTCCCCTCTACCACGAAGTTGTCCATCACCAGCCAGTCTGCTCCACTAACTGCTTACATTCCAATAGCCGCCCTTGGCATCCTAACTGTGCTTTATTTATGCTTTCATGCAGCTGCAGCCGGAGATGGCTGTTGCCCCAGGATCTCAGCTCACCCTAGAAGGTGCCTTTCCCCCCCCGTGGAAATCCCCCTCATGCTAATCTAAGGTCCGCAGGTCTCATCTCCTCCTCATCTCCCTGCTCTCCAGCTCTGTGGCAGCAGAGGACAACTCTTTTTTGCTCCAGGAGGGGACGTAGCCTGCACCGATGAGGGCAGTCCTCTACAGTGGCCTTGCAGGCAGCACTCCCAATCCCACAGCTAAACAGATGGTTCAGCATCATGGTATGATTAGGCACTGGCCAAGCCAGCCCGATAGGAATGGGGACTTCCCAGGTGCACAGAAACCTTTGGCAAGCTGCTCATTCAAATAGCAAGCAGCAAATTAAGAACAACAAAATTATCCCTCCAGTAAACTAAATTGAATCTTCAGCAGTAGTGGTTTTGAGAGCTGAACCCCAGTATTGCTGAAATGCCTGAGGCTGAGAGCTACATCTTGCCTCCAAGTCCAAAGAAAAAGGATGCCAGTAAGGCAGCACCCCCATTGCCAACATCCTCTTTTATCCTGCCCACAGAACAATAAATTATGAACCAGTTATCTCAATTACATCCTTGAATAGTCCTTGTAATACACTGCTTTTAATGTATCACATCTTGCATTGCTATCCCTTTTCCCCACTGTTATGACTTTAAAATTGTTCTGATATGCAATAACAAATTTATGGGGAAGCTTTGACTGTTGATGTGCTGTACTCTGCACGTCTTCCCTCTTCTCCAAATGGCCTTCCCAACAAAAGAAGAAAAGAAAATACTGTGGCAATGAAAGAGGCTCAGCCACCCTCCAATTTTTTTAAAAATCTTTCTGTTTTCAAGATAGCTTTGGCTTGCTGTGGTTTTGGTGGTTTGGGGGTTTTGGGGGGGATTTATTTTGTTCTTTAACTTATGTTTTTCCAGATAAAAATAACAATTCAGGGATTGATTGATTGATTGACTGATTTAATAAGCAGTCAGGAAAGATCAAGGGTGAAAGGATCTTCTTTCACTCCTTCCAGCAAGTTCCTGCTTGCTGAGGTTCTCCAGCATCTGGATCCTCAACTCCTACACTGCAAACCTACAGTCTGGAACTCTCTGTCCGTTTTCCTGTAGCCACTTCCGTGTGCCAGTGGCAAGGGTTTTCTGGAAGAATGCATTTCTACCAGGTTTCTTACCAAATCCATTCTCTCTTCACAACACAAAGCTTTTACTGTCACTAGAGGCGCCTGGGCTGTGAGAGGCCCTTGGACACAAAGTGCAGACTAAGCATAAGGCTGGGTAAGGAAGAGGCTGGCATCTGGAGGAGATTAAAAAGCATGCAATGAGATGAAAGTAATTTTGGCATTCCCCTATCAGATAGACATGATCCATCACGTTTATAGCACCTCCAGTGTGCACCTGCAACATGATAGTATCAATGAAAGAGGGAAAACATTAATTAAACTTTTGGTGGTTTTATATCTTGCTTTACATCACCTTTACAGAGTGGATGCAGTGTCGGGGCAAAGCAGACATCCAATTTCCCTTGCTGTTCTCTCCCCAGCAGGCCATCCATAGTCACGTACAGGACTAGGTCTTTTATAATTATTTTAAAATTATAAAAAAAAAAATAACAACTAACTACATAACTATCACTTGACAAGCTACACACTTGATAAATCTGAGACATGCTCTGGATAAGCACTCAATGACAGTCCAAGGCAGTGGAGGTTCTTCCTAGAGAAACTCTAGAACTCTACAGACAACATTCACCACATCGCCCCTCCTCCTTGCCTCTCTCTCTCTCCACCTACTGCTAATGTGACATTTTATCTGGGATCCCCAACCAAAAGTCAGCACATTTCACCTAACACAAGAAAACAAATCACAACAATACTTTCTTTTTGGTATTACCTATACTTCAAATTCCTTTACACTGATCTGCTAATCCTATATAATATTGACTTCCCAAAGAAGGAAGATTATGCTAATCAGGATTTCTGAAGGACTTACACATGATCCTATATTTACTTTTTAACTTCATTAGGGTGACAAAAGGAATATGTCACCACCAAGCTGCTGCTACATTTTCTCTGGATTACAAATCAAACACCACCACTGTCTGAATCTATAACCACCAAAATGTCTCTCTAGCAGGCAAACTCAGATAATCTTTTCCTCACAGATAAAAGGGCAACTGCAATCATCCACTGGGAGCTTCTGAAAAGCACAAACCGGAGTACCTCTATCCAGTAATTCTTCTATCACACCCACGGTTTAAAGATCTTTCCATTTTCCAAATCAAATGCATGAACTAGGTCTGAGAAAGGATGTTCACGTCTTCAAGAAGCCTCTAAATAAAATCAATAAATTCAAGAAGTACTAAATATATTAACTTGAGGGAAGACCCCCAAAATACAAAGAAATGAAGCATCTCAGAGCCATCCCCAAAAGCATTAGAAAAGCACATACAAGATGTGAAACTGGAAGAATCTAATTTTATTTTAAATTGACTAACAACTTCATGTGATGAATTGTACTGTGTTTATTTCAGCATATGATATGCTGTGTTACATTTAATGGAAGGCGCCTACTTTTATTTTAAGCTAGGGCTTTAAACTGAATTGCCACATACAATGTGCAGAGTTTTGGTTCAGTGTCTATACAAGGGAGACTGCAAGTTTGCAACAGTCCTTGAGTTTCCATATGTCAACATAATAGGGAGCATGATGCTGCAGCATTACTCAGATGGAGAGTGTTCTGTTTTAGCCAGCTGAAGTGTCAGCATGTTTATGGAATCCCTGGGAAAACGCAAGTGAAGTTTGTACCCCTGGTAAAATCCTGCAGCAGCCAATCCTCCCCTTCTCCAAGGCTGCCTCGCAAATCTTTGCCCATTCCCTTTCAGAAAGCAGAAGCCTTCCCAGTTTGGATGCCATCTCCCTGCCCAGCAGATGTGTATCAGGACTGCAAGGGAACTGCCGGGCTTCCAAGCAAGCCATCAGCCTGCAGAAAAGGCAAGAGCATGCGTATCCTGGACCTCAGGCACCTCAACAAAAGTTGTAGGTCGCCAAGCACTTTGTGAGCAGTTTCAGGTTCATGTGATCATATTCCACAACACCCACAGACACACTGGAAAAAAAACTGCAGATGCAAAAAAAATATTATTGTGTGGGCTTAATCTACTGGAGAAAAGGAATAACTGCAGCTGATGTGCAAACTGACCTTGTGCAACTCAGTTAATTTCCAAAAAAGACTAAAAGGAAAAAAAATGAAAGGAAAATGGGACTTCTTTCTAAATTTAAATGAAGGATCCATGCAAGGGGTTGTTTTGCTACTGATCTGAATTCCAATTGTGCAGAACAGACTTCAGAATAAAAGTGCAAAAGACACTCTGCACCATACTCACTTGGCCATCCTGGGGCAAGTCCACATCACCTCACTCCAGGGATATATTTCATCCACAGATGGACTTCTGCAGATCAGCACAATCCACTCTCCCAAAAGGACCAAAACTACACAGATAGTACAAGATTTCAGAGAGCCAAAGGGAGAAACAGCCAATGCAGACGACCTGGTCTAGGCTATTTCTATGCCACACAGCCCCAAGACTTGATGAGGTTTTCTTCCCCAATCTTCTCCAAATTTAGCCTGTTCATCACAGGAAAAAACAACTGCTTCAAATAACTCTACCCCCACTATATAGAAAGCTTTGGTTTCTGTAGCTTTGTGGATTCTGAAATATAAAGTAAAATACTGCATTTCTTGACAAAAGGAGGAAAACATTAAAACATAATACGAGTTTGTTACTGGTCTCTTCCCACTTGCTCAGTCTCGTGAGCTCAGCACCACAAGGAATTCCTTCAGAAGTGGAAATTACTTACAAGTACTATTTTTTACCTATCCAGTGACTCCAACACAGACATAAAGCTGTTGACATGTTTCTTTAAAGAACTACAGAACAGGAAAGGTCTACGGCTTCAAATTCTGAATTTGCCATTGCTACATTTAAACCAAACAGCCTTGTTAAAGATTATTACATAAATCCAACTGCTTATCCCCCTGCACAATGGTTACTTTTGACCTAACTAGGTTTAAAGCACATTTCTTGGCCCCACTTTCTGATGCCAGCCTGAAGAGAAGCAAATACCCAAGAAGAGAGGATTAAAGGAGATATGGGAATGCTTGAGAACAGAGATGAGCAGGATACAAATTTGCTGCTTCTCTGTACCATATTATTGTTTCAGTTTATTCTGAGATAGGTAAATCAGGTGAGCGATGTTTGATCACACAAGCACATGGGCTCTATCTACAAGCTACCTTCACAATAACTGCAGCGCTGTTGAGTACTGCTATAGATAGGTTTTAAGAAAGCTCCCACTTGCCTGCATGTTTTTCCCACAACTCAGAAGAGGCACTAGACCAAGAAGCAAAGGCTCACAGTAACACAGGTTTATTTTCAACAGACTACACACAGGCAGAGCAGCGAGCAACAGCAAATTAAAACCAAGGATAAGCTCCCTTCCACAAACTGGCAACTATCCTCTCATGAGCAGGCAAGGAGATAACTAAGGGAAAACAAAGAGGAGAATTTCAGAAATTCAAGTGATTTTTTTTTTCTTTCTACACAACTACTTTGGCAGCCCCAAAATGAACATATTAGACCCTGTAGCTGCTTCTACATTCTTTCTTTCCCTCAGTATCAAAAGAATCAGTCACAGTCAAAATCGTTCAGCATTGGTTTAGGTTTATGTGCACTCAGATGCACTAATGTATTTTGACACAAACTCGTATTTTGTGGAATCATATTTTTTCCTTTACATTCATCTATTAAACATGCATCTTGTACTGAGGGAAGTATTACATTACAATGCATCTGCAACCAGTGTAGCAGAGGGGGGAGCATCACTGACCAAAGTCCATTAATTTATTTTACCTGCAGATTTATTGTAAAACCTGTGAAGCATTGAAAAAGTATGTCCACTAGATAGCTGCAACATCAGGATCTCAATATTCCTTGAGCCAGGGCCAAGCCAAAACTAAACCACACAGAAATCCTAAGAAACTGGTGGTAAACTCAGTCGTGATGCAGCAGCTTAATTAGCCATTGTAAAAAGACACATTTGGAGTTGATTGTTTTGCTTTGTTTTCATTCTCCCATGTGTATTATAGATGCATTGCAGAAAGCACAGAACTGAGTAGATTGTGGTATGCCAAGACTTAATGCCAGTGGGGAGCAGAAACATCTGATCCAACTTATCAAAGGACAAAAATCCACAATAGTGGTTGGCCCAAACTAGCTGCCCCCTGAAAACAGGTACCTGTGTACTGGTGTCTGGCAAAGCTATCTTGAATCACTGCTCAGCAGATCTCTAGAGCATGTGCCTGGCAGTGCTGAAATTATTTGACCTCTCATTTTCACTTCTGTCCAACATTATGCAATCTTTTTGCTACTGCAGTAATGAGGGCAGCTCCCTTCCCACTTCCATCTTCAGAAAGCATGAAAGTCACATCACACTGAGGTGCCAGTTCCTTCACTGTTTCCTGCAGGACCCTAGAAAAACTGAAAGGAAAAGGAGAAAACAGAACATTTTAGAAGTCGCTTTCTGGTCTGAGATCTTTATATGTTATCAAGTAACCATAACTTCAGCCAACATCTACTGTCTCTCCACACCATCCCTTTTTGTTTGTTTTTCCTCTTGTTCATGATAGATAAAAGATTCTGTACACAATCAAAACTTAATTTCTCTTTCTTCACTTTTATTTTGTTCAGTATGATGGCAGACACCTCCCTTGCCTTTAGAGATCATGGAAGAGGCTCTCTTGTGCCAATTGAAAAGCTATTGCATCTACTTCTAGGCCTTGCTTACAAAATACTTACTCCACTCCAAAAACTCAACATAGACTTTCATCTCGGACACACAGATATTGCAGAAGTTCCTCAAAACTTTGGAAAAAAAATATTGGAAAAGAAATATTGGAAAAGTAAGCTCACTCAACACCCCAGAGAAGTCTCACAGTGGTAGCTAGACTTGACTTTTCAGGTATTGATAGTTTGGCTTAGCAAGAGAAATGGCAGGATGCAGGGAAATATGTTAGATCTTTATTCCCTCTCTCATTTTTTCCCACCTTGGCAGAAATCTGGTACAGTATGTTTCCACAGTGGAAATGAGCAATGTAATTGCAATGGTATGAATATATTACAGTATGTTTTCACAGTGGAAATGAGCAAACAGCAAAGGGAAGTGGTATGGTACCAAGGTACTCACTGGGGATGAAGCTTGTACAAAGTCCCATCCACTCCAACAGTGATTTGCAAGCGCTCCACACCTCGGTTTTCTCTCTTCTTCTCTACGATAGCAGCCAGTCCTGCCCCACAGAGTTGCGCAGCTCTTTTTGAAACAGCTCCACACACCTCTTTCACAATGATGCTGTCTTCACATGTGCTGTCCAGGCCCAGCTGCTGCAGAATTCGCCGGACTTGGAGGAGGGCGAGCCGGTCACTGCGCAGAGGGAAATGCATGCAGCAGCAAGGCATTAGGAAAAGCTTCAGCAGCATGCAAATGTAAGTCTTACAGCTAAGATTCAAAGGAAGGGGGACTACTTCTCCAGCTCTAACACCCTCCAATTGTTTTCAGGTAGATCCCAACCTGAATTCAGAATGACGACTTGCTCCTGGCATGCCCTTCACTATGTTAGACTGTATTTCCAGAAGGCACAAACAGTATTTATTTACCTAACTCCCAAAGTCATGAGGGAGCTAAGTCACATCAGCCACCTGATTGCGTTATTTTTGATCTCAAGGCTGGGACACTACCTTTCAAGGTTTTCAACAGTAGAAAGTAGCCTGGAAGTAGCCTGGCTACCATTGCAACCATGCACAAATATGTAGGTAAGCACATATTCATGGAGTATTCATGTATCACTGACTTTTTATTTTTTAAACAAGCACTATTTTAAGTCCCACAAGAAACAGGCCAAGTATAATCATGCTTGCTGATTAAGGCATCCATGATAACACAGCTGCATGGACAGAAAATGATAATTCACAGAATTACAGAATAATTCTGGAACTCCCACTGTTCCTCCTTTTTGGCTTTTATTCAGGGGATAGGAGAGGAGGAGGGAGGTACACAAAGAAGACAGCTACAATTGACTTGTTGAGGGAAAGAAGGCTTGCAGAAGACTATTTTCTAGAGGTCCCAGACCACCTATGGGATTTAAATCACATAAATCTAACAACTTTACCTCTCAATCTGAGACAGGAATTTTGTTTCAAATATGCCCCTTTTCCTGAGTGATTCTGAAATCTGCCCTCTGAACAGCAGTCCTTGTTTGGTTAAGTCGATCAAAATTTGCCTTACTATTTCACCTAGGTACATTCCACTGGTCATTTTTTCATACCTGTTATATTTAAAAAAAAAAAAAAAAGCTTTTAAAGAGATGTACATGCATGTTAGCTCTGTTTAACATGAGTGGTATGTTCATGCCCTATCAACTCTAAAAAGGCAGTAAAAGCTTGCAGAGGAATAGCCACTGAACTCCATCTTTCAACCATTAAAATCATGTTGCAGTGACTTCAAGTGCAAATATTAATTACAACATATTTACCTATGTTAAAAGGTAGCAGAACTAGAAAATAAAAACTTGCAATATTAAACAGAACGTAGTGTTAAAGCCAGAGTGCATACCGCAGCAAAACATTTCTCTGTCCCCCTCATGCGTTCACCAGTAAGTCATATGTAATTGATGCTGTCTTTACCAAATGAAGAATGGTCAGGTTCAGTTTATCCTCTTGCACAAGCTGTATTTTCACCTTTGAAAAAACACTCTAAGAGGAGGAACACAGCGAGGCCTACACTTTGCAGGGAAATCTTAAGAGCAGTATTGTTTGGTAACCGCCCTAAGGTGAAATCAGTGCTTTGGCAACAGAAACAAATGTACATCTTTGGGTTTTTTGTCCTGGATCTCTGCATTATGTACCATGCAACAAATTAAATATAATATTAAATTTCCTTTCTGATTATTCACTCATTAAGCATATTTTTAAAAGTAGCCAGTGTGTCTCAAAGACTGACTTCATCAGGCTCTTGGCATCAGAATCATCGCATTTAC
>JAOEHX010024480.1:0-11971 GCA_025448015.1 Bolborhynchus lineola | reverse complement strand
AAAAAACAAAAAAAAAAAAAAAAAAAAAAAAATTTAATAGTATAGCAGAAGTTATAATTTTGAGCATAAAAGCAACTTTGTGCTTTATTATACACATTCTGTACAGTTTCAAGTAATTAGACCACCAGTGTTCCTTCAAATAACACGTACACTTGTTTTTCTACAACCACGGGGCAAAATTTATCAGTTAATATTTCTACTTATGCTTACTACTGAAAAAAAAAAGAAAACATAAAAGGGCATATTATTAAATTCCTTTTTATTTTTATAGACCATGTTAAAAGTCTTAAACGTTTTAATGATATCAGTGCTCATATGCAAAAACAAAGTAAAAAAATACAGTAGTGAAATAACAGCAGTTTAAAGGGGCCAGATGTCACACTGTAGATATCACTTCCTTCAAGTGGTGCTCAGCAGCCACTTGTGCAAGCCTGGATATGTCTGGGGAGATAATAAAAATAGATGCCAAGCCTTAAAGTCTCTGACTGACTGACAGTTTGGCAGTTACCAGTAGATGGCTGTAATTTCTAGTTGCTGAAATGGCTCACTCAGAACTATTCTATTCCAAACAGCTGCTGGAAGTGAACCAACCACTAACTGTATCTTGAAGATTGCTGCTGCTGGGTTTGTCCTGCCTATGCAACAGAAAAAAATGTACTTGAAGAAAACAGAATTTTATAGACTGCATCCATGTCATTCAGTATTTGTAAGATTCAGTAGATATTTACAGCTTCTGACTCTCAAAGGCCTCTGTTAGTCTTGTCTTATGTTAGTCATGAGGTCCATCAGGCATATGCACAGTTGAAAAATCCCAGTGACACCCTTAAATGATGTACTTCGCCCACCCCCAAACAATCCAACATGCAGCTTTCTTTTCTCCAGAAAATATGTGCAGAAATTGATATTGTAGGAGAAAACACAGTTTTTGTTATTTTGTCAGAATTAGTTGTTTGGGGTTTGTTTTTTTTTGTTTTCCTTTGGGTTTTTTTAGGTAACTAATTCCCTCAGATGATGTGCTTTATACCCAGTTTTTGAAACAACTTTCAAACTTCATTTTTGTCTGGGTATGAACTTAATGATTAGTTTTATTTCAAAAGCATGACTATTTATCAGTATGATTATCTACAGTCCTACCTTGACACAGTACATTTTTAGGGTACTTTATCTGTGCCTCAGTATCACTTAAGCTGATGGAAAGATGTGAACAATATATGTCATACACCTCAAGGAACATACTGTGTAACTGCAAAGATCAAAGAAAAAGACAGAGGACAGATACAGACTGCAAAAAGTACAATTAAGTACAATAAACACTGTACCAGTAGGCATTGACGCAGCCACTTCTTATGTTGGGAAGTTTTGAAGGGAGAAGAAAACAAGTACTGAGAGTAATAGTGCCTTAAGGCAAAGAGATATCACAAGACACCTACATGAGATCTTGGTTAACTCCTATGGGGTGTATATGTGGTGTCATGAGTGTGTGTTATATAACAGAGCTGGACAACATCAGAACTGGCAGTGAGCAGTCAAACTCCTAGCACTGGGGCAAAGAGGTTGCAGAGCCTGTGGGTGTACACAAGACACTGAAAGCTTGCTATTTTGTGAACTGAAAATCCTCTTCCCTCCTTTAAACGAACAAACCAGTAGTCATTCAAATCTAATTTTCAAAAGACATTTTAGAAACATGGTCTTAATGAGACCAAGATCACATCTGAATGTCCTGAAATAGTTAGGAAGGGGATGTCATATTTTCTTCTTCCTTTCCCAGCTGGTAATACAGTACCACATTAAAGCAGCACCATGTTTCCTTGATCCATGTACCCAGTGAGTATATTGGGGGACAGTCATGAAGCATATGGCGGTCTCCATATTTCGTGGAATATCAAGAGAACAGCTTGCTTTCTCTTAATAACTAACATGTCACAGCTCCTGTTCAGTGCATTTCAGGTAACACTCCTAGGTAGATTAACAGGTTTCTGCAAAGAGCACTAAAAATTGATAATAGTTAATAAAATAAGTCCAGCACATTTCAGTTCTTTACCAACATACTCTTGTAACAGGAATCAAAAAGAAATAATAAAGAAAGATTATAAATTTTATCTGTAAAACAGCGGGCATTTTTGAAATTGTTCTTGCCTCGTGTAATCACTATTCTAATTTTCATATATAATTGCTGTCAGTATGCCTTATATCCATTAAGACATTTGTTTTCCGGGTCTTCTTACTGTTGTATGTGTTCTGTCACTTTCTCTCTTCCAGAGGAGTCAGCTCATGTACACACACATTTTGAGAAACTGTGTATTAATATAGAAGTACAAAAAAATAAATAGTGAATGGTGATGCAAAATATGCTGACTGATATAGACACATGTATCCATGTACCAAAACTATTGCATCATATAAAGTGTCACTTCCATGATGTCAGGATGGCTAGACTCTAGAATTCCCTGTAATAACTATAAAAGTAAAACAAAATAAGCACTGCATCAGTGGGTTAAAATAAGAATACTCTGTGTGCGTGTGTGTCTTAAAAGGGATAAGTTATCCCCTTTTGCACTTTTTCAGATAAAATGCTCTAAAGAACTGGTTCTGACGCTACTGGAATGCTTTTCTTAGCTGAGAGAACATGGATTGAGAGCAACTTTGATAAATGTGCATCAGTTCCTAACAGTATATTTCAGAGTATTGATTTTTATTATTGAGCTGTGTTTTAATATTGAGTCATAGAAACAGTATTTGCATTATACACTGCATTACAAAGATTTCAAAATGATGCAATGCCACTGTCTGCCACAAATTTAAGGTATAATGATTATTGAAAGAAACCTAAAAAGAGAAAAAAAAGGCAAAACTAATCCTTGTAATAAACTTTATTATTCATTGATAGTTTTTGCTGATGAAAGATTGCAATATATAGGATAAATTATTTTTTACAGCTGAAAGACAGAAGGATGACTCATTTTGAAGGAGAAAAGGTCTCAAAAATAATAACTTAGCAGGACTTAGAAAGTCATTTCCTCAGGAGCATTGGATGCCAGCATATTTACAGTCCCATCTTCTTTAGATTTAAAGGTTAAACTTTAAAAACTACTTTTTTTTGTCATTTGTGTTAGGACTTACAATATCATCTTCAGATGAAGGGCAGAAAAAATTACTAAGTTTTTTAGAGTAATTTCTCATCCTTTTTTTCGAACTCATGCAGGAGACTTTCTGAGAGGAATGGACTAAGTTTTATATGCATTTGTAGAGCACATAGTACAATGGTGTCAGTATCTTTGACTTAACCTTCAGATGATGCCATAATGCAAAGAAATATGAGTGCAGTTTTTGATAAATGGAAATTAAAAAATCAGATTACCAAATCTAACTTTAGAAGCTCTGCTTGGTTGTGACTTATTGGCTTCATGGTCTTCTCTGCCTGGTCTGTGTAATTCTACTGTCGAAATCAGAGGAGACAGAAATTTAAGCAGACAGAATTATCTGTAGAAGGTTCTTTGTGAAAGACTTAACACTTGGAATAAGCTGAATCGTCAGTTCTGACTTTGAAGTTACCTGTGAAGTATCTTTAAAAAAAGAAGTGGGCTGTCATGTTCCAAGCATATCCCAAGCATGACAAAGCATGCAATTTTACTGGCTATCATGTATGGGGAAGACACTGACTGTGGTGGAGTTAACCTCTGTTTAGTTTTCTCTTGCTATTAGAACCTGCGTAAAGACACCTGGAGCTTTGCAAGACTTCTTTTTTTCTTTTTTCTTTTCCTTTTCTTTTCCCCTCTTGTATCTGTTTCAATAAAATAATTGCATTAAGTATACTGAATTAAATAGCAGAATCAGTAGACAGTATGCAGCACATGGTCAGCAAATTAAAATACAAGGACACCTTGTGAAAGGAAAAAAAAACACAATAAACAAGCGCAAACACCACTCCTCTCTTTTATGCAGAACACCACTGGTAAACATAAACCAGTGACAATATTGTCATATTTCCAAAAAACATGTGAAGAAGGAACTGTCTAGCGCTTTTTTTGCTTTGTGGTTGTTTTTTTTTCCAGTCAGATGCTAACAAATAATCTGTGCTGCATAAAGTTTTCATTAATTCTGGACAAGTTCGTTTTCTGCTGATGGAATTATTGAGAAAGAAAGGTGAAACCTGTTCTTACCCACCCCCCACAATCCCCTGATCACTTTTCAAAACATGCATGTCAATTATTCAGCTAAGTGTGGAAAGAGCAGTCTGAAACATTGTTAAATGAACTATAGGAAGCCTTGAGGAGACACAGTAGGTGGCTGAAGTGAGAATTAAAAATGCCATGTTCCTGAAGTTCACATTTTTAATATTACTCTTCAAAGCTAACAAAGATGGCAAGATCATTCCAGACTCATGTTATAATTAATTGCTGTAATTTCAGACATTTCAGAAGTGAACAAGACCTTCACACTATGTTAATGAGAAGGAGCCTGATGGAGCTAAACATTCGTTTTCCTACAGGTCTGGAAAACATTGGTAGTGATGAGAGTGTAGGTTGCCTCTACTTCTGATTTTTAACATAGAGAACAACTTTTTACCATTGCTTATAATTAAGCAGCACCTGAACTGCAAGGCTATTGATTATTTTACATCATTATCATATTTTTCTTTCTCTCCCTCTGAACTACTCCAATTCAGAAGTTACTTGGTTCTGTTTCTCTGTTCTGTTTCTCTTCAATTTGCCTGCAGATAAAAGCTCCTCTTCTGCCTAAGACAATCTGTAGTGTCATTCTGCTACAGTAAATTAGTTCTTTTTTAACTCACCGAAAGACTTTTAAGCATGCCATAGCTGTTCTGAATTTCCTCTCTATTCAGCTTGCTTTCTCAAGCTTTCCCTTGAAAATGTTGATCACAAAGGATTTGATACTCATGATTTGAAACTAAAGCAACATTTTGGTGAGTGTTACAGTAATATTTGCTGAAAATTATGATGTACTTACCATTCTTTGATAGGAGGGCAAGTCTATAAAAGGGAACCTTCAAAGAAGTTAAAGAGGCACCAAAACTCCAAGAGAGAAAAAGAGGAGTTTAAGATTGGCAGAAGATTAGTAGCTTTTGGAATGTTTTAAGGATTTTTCTTTCTGAGCAAGTCATGTCTTGGGTGAGGTGTTGTTGCTAGAGAAAACAGGCTACTGCAAGATTTACTGGCTGGGAACACTATTAAAATTTTATTTTCTCTTGTCACAATCATACAAGGTAATTGTGAAGGTAATAGTGGCTTTGAAAAAGTGAGGTCAGATTCTCATCTGGCTCATGTATTTGCATCTGTGCCAGGGCTAAGCCAGAAGTTTGGGGAATGTCATTTCAAGTAGTATCCCATTCCAAGTAAAATATACCAAGTGCACTGCATTTACTGCTCTGTAACTCTCTGTCATCACTGCAGTCATTAGCACAAAGTAACACTTGTTTATACATGGCCCTGTCCTGAAGGCCTTAGTCATCCACTTGATATATTTACTTGCATCTGTGCCAAGGTGTGCAGGAGATGTGGTATTAGGAATTTGCTCCTTGTACACACTTTATAATCACACAAATGTGCTCCAACTGTCTGTGGGCCTGGTGGATGAACCTGGTGATTGCGATAACAGGCAAGCTGAAAGGGCTAAGAGCTGTTTTTCAAGCCGGTATTAGCTTACTGGTACTAGGATTTTAAATATGAAGAAACATTTTTTTATGTGGCCTCAATGGCAAATCTAATGGTTTTCAGGTTCTTGACAAATAATCTTGCATTAGATGTGTGTTTGTATATGTTCTTGTGTATGTATAACTTGAGGGAAATTTAAGAGAACAACATGAAAGAAAACAGGAACAGTAGGCCTGTCTGATTTGAAGGATAGTCAGTGAGATCCTTCTTCGAGCTACTGTGCAGGTACTCCCTGTTCTCCTGTGCTGTGGTGCAAGGTACGGTGTTCACATGGTCCATCTGTCTTCAGCAGCTCACATTAGCTGATATCTCTGTGCTTCATATCAGTCTTACAGTGTAAGTAAACAACAAACACTAATTTTTCTGTGATCTTTCTGACAATTAATATAGGACATTTGGCTAAGAAAGGCTGTAAAGATAATATCAAGCCAGCTCTGACTGGAGGATGTCTTTCCTGAGGTTAACCTGCACTCATCTGAAATGCAAGTAAGGGTAGGGCTTTACACTGTGCTGATAGTTTGGCATGTATAGATTCCATTTCAAAGAACTACCTTATCTGTCCTAATTTATTATTTTGAGTCCTAATAAAGCCTGTGTTCACAGACAACATAACTTTAGTGTCTTTTGTTATGTCCACTTATGGCAAGAATTTGGATAACCCAACTTCACAGCTTTGGCCAATAAAAGATACACTAGCAGATTAAAAAAAAAAAAAAAAAAAAAAAAAAGTGAGTTATCTGCTTCACAGGAATATTGATTTTACATTTGATTTAGTAATTTTAAACTGTTGAAGTCCTAAATAATACCAGATGTTTCAGTTAAACAGCAATAGACAAAAATATTTTCTTTTGGTCAGAATTAAAATGTTTCTTGTAGGATGGGACCAAGCTCCATCATTTATTCTTATTTTTCTTTGCATTTTGTGTCTGTATCTGGAATTAACTCCATTTATGCTTGATGAAAGTTACAAAACCATCAGTTTACAGCTAATAAATACTGGTTCATTAAATAAGCATTTTGGACTTCACCCACATGTAATTCAAAGCTCACAGTTTGACTTCTTACTCCGTAAGCACCAACACTTCTGACAGATAAGATTTCAGAAATATAATGTCTTGCAACATTTTCTGTAGAACAATGTGTGAAATTTTATAAAAATCCTGTTCAGAAAATATCAAGATGATATTTGGATGAGATTTTAAAATTTCAGATCAGCATTATATTTTACCAGTTGCTTTGTTGTTTTTTTTTTTTTTTTCTTTTGTAATGGCATGTCTCACAGAATGCTTGAGTTTGCATTGAAGTTAGGGAACATTATCTTTCTGTTTTGTCAAAACACAATAAGAGCATTCTGTAAAATAATGAAATAAATTCACATATATCAATTCATTCTAGAATTCATTTTTCTTTAAAAACTAAATTGGTGTCAGAGTAAGTGTCAGTTTAGGCAAGAATGAATAGCATGCAATTCTTTTAACATTATTTGACAGTTGTTATTTTAGTTTGCTGTAATCTCTATATTTTTTTTTCAAGGTATGCCCTGAGAATGTGAATAAAGATAAATTATAAAACAAAAAAAATGTAAGCAAATATTTCCAAATACATTGAAAATTAAAAAGAAAAAGAAAACCAATATTACCAGTGGGATAGATATTATAGAAGAAAATAAACAAACAAAACCAACAACAGAACAACATCCAAACCATCTAAAGAGTTTCTGCATGATATCTAATGCTGCTACCAGCATTAGTGGCTGAGACCTGTGAGCCAGTGAGCACAAGAAAATATGAACAAAATTTGCATCTATGTTCTTACAGTTCAAAAATTATTTAAAAAGTCAAATAAATATCCATCAGATAGTTGGTCTTCTGTTTGTTTTTTTTCCCTGCTATTAAAAAAACCTAAAAAACCAAAAAAATCCACACTTTCAGGCTCAAGACTTATGAAAATGTGGGAAATAACCAGTATAAAACGTTCATCATATGGCTTGATTGTGTAAGACCAACTTCTGTTTTTCTATGCAGTGCAGAAATCTCAAGGACAGCAGTTCCTCAGTTGTAGTCTACAATCTTGTAGTTATCACTGCAAATCTGAGTGGTCACAGACTGCTAACCCATCATAAAAACCTGCATACCTTTGTTACATGTGGAGTTTGTCTGAGTTTTAAGAACAGCCAGCTTTCTAATTTCTATCTGTAGTAAGTGAAGAGAGACTGGGAACTCCAGATGCACTTCTTTACTTCTCAGGCGTCTTTTACCCTGTGAAAAAAGACTCTGTTAGAAGAATATATAATAAAATACACAGGAGCTATTGTCTAATGCAAGCAGTAGACATGAGTATGAGTTTATTATGCTACTCAAATAATCAAGGTTGAAGTGTCAGTAGAGATTCCCTGTGAGTTTTTGCTGTTCGGACAGTTATCAGTCACGCAGGGAATGTTTTCCTCCAGTGCCCCTTGAAAAAGTCTGGTCTGATCCCAGTTTCTGCTGAATTGCTACCTTCTGGCTGCTTTTTTTCTTGGGCTTTTACACTCTTTTGTGTCAGCATTTTTCTTTTAACTCTTGAAGGACTATTAGTCTCAAGAGTTTCACTTCTGCCTTTGGTTTTACCTGCTTTTTCTTGCAAGGTCTTAGCTTGCATAGTATTTTACATTTCAACATTTGTTCTCATTAATGCTAAGCCAAGGTCACAGAACTGGGCTGCACCAAAATGCATAAAGAAAGGTCATAGGTAGTTGAACCCTAGCACTGTGGATTAAAGAGAAGGCAGATCAGGTACCAAAGGCTGTAATGTCCTCTGGAAATGTCTCTTTCCCTGATTAAAGAGGAAGGTAAGAGTAGGTAATGTCTTATCTTATGGACCTATTAAGTACATGATATTGAGAGGGATTAATTCAGGCCTTAATGTGACTTCTTTTTTATTCCATATATCAAGTCACATTCAAAGAAATCCGTGGGCATAGGGAATATGGTCTTAATAATGCAAGCAAGAATATTGCAAGAAGCAACGGTGCCATGTACAAGGGAAAATTAGAGGAGAAATGATAAATCTATCTCCTAATTATAAACTAACCCATGCTGTGAAAACATAAGGCCCCACATTCCAGGAGAATATAGGGTTGAACAGAAAGCTTGCCTTTTTTAAACTTTAGGTTGTTATGAGGCATCCTGGCCTATATAGGAAATAGGAAACTGGAAGTTTTTAGAAAGTATATGCAAAATGAAAGAAAATAGGCTTTAAAATCATGATCACTTACTAAAACAAGTACTTTTATTGTCTCATGAATACAGAACTAAAAAATTCTATTTTGCAAAAGGTTTACATTTCAATTTCTAAAGTTAATATAATTGATTTTGAAGCACTCTACTAAGTCTTTTGGGAAAAGAGCTAAGACTTTCCAAATCCTTGTTCAAAGTTCCTTGAATCGACAACATGGTGAGGCTTAATTGAAAGGTCAGATACAAAACTAGCAGAGACATACTTAATGGTATGTATCAAAAGTTTTTTAGTTTGTTCTATCAGGAAATGAAAAGAATTTATTATGAATATATTTTTAAATCTTGTACTTTTAAGATAATGTTCCTTTTTTCTAATAAATTGGTAAAGAAAATGTTTCAGATAAAAATAAAAAAATTACCTGTTAGCTAAATTCAGCTGGTTTTGATTTTAAATTGTTTCTAGCCTTATTATGTCCTTTTGTGTTTAGTCTTTATGATCTTCCAGCTTTCCACAAAACTCAGAAAACTGGGATATTCCTTCAGATACCATGAAATATTTGTACTTTATACACTGACTCAGTGACACTATACATCTAAAGTTTAGATGCCTGCATTATATGGGCTACAACATGCCCTGTGTTATCTTTATAACCCAAAATATGTTGATTTTCCCTGCATTTGTTCACATTCACAAGTGTTACCAGTGTATTTACTCCTTGTTTTTTCATCCAGATCCAGTGAATGAAATGACTGGAAGCTTTAATAACTTTAATAACTGGGAACTATTGCTTCCATGTTAAAAATAGCATATTGCATAGTTACAAAGTATGTAACATGTTACATAATATGTAGTTTAAAATCTTGGGTTTAGACTACAGAAAAAATGAGTATGAAGAAGGAGGAACCACATCTTTTATTACTTTTCATATCAGTATTGGAAGCTACATTTTGGTTGTAAACTTGTTAGTCATCAAGTCACATGTAGTCACCTAAAACGTAGCCACCTACATTTCATATGGTTATTTTATCTGGTTTCTTTGTTGTCAACGGAAAGTAACTGACACTATTTCGGATGTCTGGAGTAAGATGGTAGATGAATAATTACCATTAATATGATTCCATTTACCTGGAGTATGAACATTTACTGGCAAAACGACTGTTACGTTTTTGCTGTTAAAGTTACATTTTGTCATTTTCAGGCAAAAGGTAAGTTACTTGGTCTGTAAAACAATGGCAAAAATCCAAGTTCAATGCCTTCTAAAAATCTAGCAAAAATCTATTGAAAGAAGCACTGCAAATAGCAGGTCATTCTTCATTGCAGACACACACACAAGTTAAACCCCTAAAATGAAAGAAAACTCAGTGGAGATGGGCAACTGTAACATGCCCATGAAGCTCAGGGAACCATGCAGATTGTGACTGACCAAAGCTGTTGCAAAAAACTGACAACACAGATGGGACTGGATGTTAGCTTTTGCTTTAGATTAACATCTTTGTCAGTTGAGTGAATCAATGGGTAATGTAAATGTTTCTTCCTGAGTTCTTTCAAAGACTGTGCGTGTCTCTCTGAGTTAGCCAGGGTAGCACAGGTGGAGAGAATATGTGGCTCAGCCCAACATGGATGATGACAACTAAGCAACTAACCAAAGAATTTCAGAGAGAGCATCAGACTTAATCTGGCTGCGAAACACATGCTACTTCTTAGTAACGGGATACCCAGCATCATGATGATGAGCATGTTATAGAGAGCTATAATGAGAATATCATAACTGAACTGTGTATTGCAATTGTTTTATTTTATTATGTGTAATTTATGTTTCTATTGTGTTTTCAGTGTATTTTTCTTCCAATCTCTTAAATCAGAAATCCCATGTAACATCAAATTCTCTAGTTAAGTAAATTTGATATTAAACATTACACCCTCCACACATGAAATATCTAACAGAACCCGATCAGAGAGTGCGGGACTGGCACATTCCCACAGAAATTCTGAAGGCTGCTGTGTCTGATGGTTGACACTTTCATAAGGCTCTGTAACCTTAATTTGTTGGCAGACATCCTTAATATTAATACATTTTTAATGAAGATTTTCCTTAGTGTTAATGAATAGAAAGATGCCTAATTAGTCAGATTAGCATGTACAGAAAAGGAAATAAATCAGATATATATTTACAAATTTAAACAGTCTCGGCATATATCTGTATGTAACTATTGAATTCATTAATTTGTAGGTTCTTTCCTGATATTCGTACTCAAAAGGATATGCATAAAAGTGTAAAATACAAACATGACTAGTAAAAATGGTAAGAAATTCTTTGCCAGTTACTCTTTCAGCTAACCTTCTACATGAGTCTTTGTATTTCTAGAGGAATCAGCTCTGTGTAAAAATACCTTCCTTTATAATGCTACCATTTTATCAATGAGGTAGAATTATTCAGTGCATTTTCTTGTGGGAGAAATCTTTCACCCATCTTTGTATGCCTTACTTTTACGTGTGGAAATGTTCATGAAAGATATATTATCCAGTTTGACCCTGGAAAGAAGACAGCAACAAGCAGAAGGCAGTCTAATATTTAAACAAAACTATATTTTTGTAGTCTTGCTGTTTGATTTGGGAGCCATGCAAAATAGAATTAATTCTAATCCTCACTTATCATAGGATGAGTTAATCCATTTCTATGAATAATAAGGCAAAAAAAAAAAAAAAAAAAAAAAGAACAGTGCACTGTATCATGTTTCTTTATTAAAGACAGAAGTCTGAATTAAGATATCCATCTTCTTACACAGTTGATACTACTGCAAACATGTGACAGAACAAAGAAAAAACTGGAAGTGTTTCAAATTATAGCGTGGTTATGATGCAGCACAGTTTGTTTACCTCTGCAGATTCAGAATGCAAGCTTCAACTCTTAACATTATTTTAATGTTTCTGAATACAACTTTTGAAGTCCTATGACTTCTTAGCATTTCACTGGTTAACTTATCAGTAAGTGTATCATTATAAGTGTGCTAGAATAGCAGATTCTCAGATTTTTGCAATCTTTTCCAAAACTCTCAAAGAAGAAAGAAAAATCACATAAA
>JAOEHX010024478.1:18600-31294 GCA_025448015.1 Bolborhynchus lineola | reverse complement strand
AGCACAGAGAACACAGCACTCAGCAGTTAGCACAGATCATGATAGTAAGATTCTACAACACAAGCAAGTTTTGATTCCACTAATTCCTTTTGTGCCCTAGGTTATAATCTGTGGCTCTTATACCAAATGCAAACCAGATATTTATAAATGGCAAACAGAAAGGCCAAACAATTTATTGCAACTTGATTTACAGTATCCCATTGTTTTGCTTATGTAATTTAAGCATAAGCAGAAAACTTTCAGGAAACACCACAATCACTCAAGTTTTATGTAGTGAAACACAAATACGAAACAATTTCAAAGTTCAAATGCAGTACTCTTCAGACAGTCTGTTTTCTTCTTGCAATGCTTTCATGCTTAGCTTTAAGAATCTGAAGCTCAACGGAATTACTGAAATGTTTAATTTTAAGTACATGCATGTTTGCAAGATCAGGGTTTCAGCTTTGTCTTTTTAAACACCATGTAATGCACAGCCTATGATGAAATGTTCCAACAATGGTGAAGCCCTAAGGCAGTGGCCCTTTGTATCCAAATCTTCATACTGTGAATTGTTCATCAGGCAATTTATTCTAAGTGTAACAGAAATATTTCTTATGTGGGAACAGATGCCTTCAATGGCTAAGCTCTTTATTTGATTCTTACACCCTGAGATTCCCACTGTGTATAAGGTGCTAATCATGTTAAGATTCTGGTAACACAAGAGGAAGACATTTAAGTTATATACTTTCAGAGGTAAAAATACAGCTAAAAATGCTTAGGCACCTAAATCAAATGTAACAAACAAAGCTAGCAGACAGCACTTGCTTTGTTCACAGTGCTGGCTTATTTCTTTCACAACCTATTCAGTCTACATGGTTATAAAAAGATCAGACCTGCATTATATTTGTATTTCCTGCAGTACTGCTAATTTGATTTTCCAGTGTTGGATTCTTAAAAGCTTATTTTTAAGGCTTAATCTTAAATACGGTTAGTGAAGAGGCTAACGGGGAAAAAATCTAAGTTGCTCCTTTCCTCTGCTAAAACATTTCGGAACCAAAAGTTAAAAAAACCCACATCTGTTAACTATTCTGAGCATTTGTTTGTGTCCAGCTTACTTTATTAACCACTCACAGATATCAACCAACACGCAATATGATGTATTGGCTAAGTGTTCTATCTGGTATCTTAAGACATGAAGGAAATAGCAAATGCAGTACATAATGGACAACAAGAGACCAGGAAGGTCCAGCAAGTTGTTCAACACATAGATTGATGCCTACAATCAACTATTAACTCTAGAAATGATCAAAATTACACTTTGATCAACACTGGGTGGCTCATTTCCCTGGCAAGTTATCACTGTGACTCTAATAGTAGAAGTTAGCTTCACATTTTCATAAATTAAGCCTTCTTTTGTGAAATTCACATACATGAAACTGGATAAAGTCAGATCTTGCACACCTGAGCTGGGGAGACAAAAAGTAGGAATGTCTTTTCTGTAATATCTCTACGCACATCTATGCATTTTTTTGTGCTCAGTTTGTGCAAACAAAGGACAAATAAAGATTTTCCACTGTAGCATCATTGTGGAGAGGAAGGAAAAGATAAATATAACTTTCAAGCGGTTTACTGTGGTTTTGTGTCTTAGTAATATTATAATTTATTTATCTTACAGACTATGTGATTTACTTCACTAATGTCTAGTATGTTTGGTTATGACTTTTTAAAAAATCATAATAAAGCCCCATAAATAGAATATAAGTACTTTAACAGTGTATAATTTAGTTTCAAGTTAGAGATAGTAAATATATTGGGTAGATCTTGACATTCAAGTTTCCCGTCCTTAAGCTGCCGTTATTCTTTAATTTTTATTAGATACAATTTTTTAATAGAGTTAAAAGGAGTTCAGAGAAGCGAGAAATTTAACACAGCTCATGGATGGTTTCCAAACATTTCACTACAAAAAATTCTGCTATAAATTGTTATGAAAGATTTTTTTTTTTTTTTCCTTCACTTTGGCACTCTGGGGTAGAATAAAGTTGAATTCTTAAACTATTAACTTACTCCACAAAAAAGTACTCATTTGTTAAACAACTTCAATTAATGTTTGGAACTTATGTTTGATACAATTCAGTGTAAATAAATATTTAACATTTATCTTCCACAAAGTATTCACTCATTTCCACATATTCTTTACTTTAAACATCTCTGTCTCTATACTTAACCAATTAGTTTGTGATGAAAATAGATTATCAAATTTTCTGGGAAAACGAACAAGAAAACAAAACCAAAATAAAAAAAAAAAATAAAAACCAAAACCCAAAAAAACAAAACTCATTTCTTCTTTACAGTTGTTTACTGAATGGGTTTGATCAGTGATGAAAAGTTAAATCCTAAATTACATTGCAAGAATAAAAATGGATTAAGCAAAATTAATTCCAGAAGTCATGAGTTTTCTGTCTCTATTACTGGTTGCTGTGGCTCAGATTACTATTATCTAAAACCACCGGATGTGGACTGCAGGTGAATGTATGCAAACCCACTTACACCCGGACAGATGAAACTCTGAAAAAATAGACAGGAGCTGGAGCTTCCCTTCAAGCCAACTCTCATGGTCACCGTAAATATCTCCTAGAATAGGCTCAGGTGTGAATGATACAAAGGAGAGTAAAACTCCTGATGTTCTTCAGATGAAAGCAGCTCTGCTTATACAATGTTTGGTATCATATGTGCAAGAGAAATGGAAATTTTTTCACTGGGTTAAATCTTAAATCCACTGAATCTTACTTTGTGAACTGTGAACTGTAATTGATGAGGGTTTTAACCCTGAAGTACTGCTAGGGAACAGTGATAGGTGCAAAAATAAAGTAGAGGTTTTATTTATATTCACAAGTTTTATTTGTTCCTCTTGCAAATTTACTGCTTGTTTTTATTTTGAGTGTTAGTTTATTCCAGAAGAATTAATGGAATTATGAAATGTTATCATCAGTCTCCAACTCTCCCTTTCCTGAAGAGAATGTTGGAAAGTTTCAGAGCTCACATCATATTCCTTTATTTAAACAATCTACTGCAATTTACAAAAAAAAACCTTCAGTCAAGAAGATAAAAACTTCATATTATAGGGCAGAAAAAGCTAACTGATGCTCCAAATGCAAGCCTGGCATGAAAAAAGGGAACCTGGCTAAGACACATCAAATGACAGAAAGTCTTCAGTTGTCTCAGCTTTGGAGAGCTTCAACTCAAATAGCACGTTTTTCCCCAGGAATTGTAAGGACAATAAGCAATAATTAATTTACAGTGATTAATTTTTCTGGGCACAGAAAAAAAAAAAAAAAAGGCAACAAAGCAATGTCCTCAGGCAATCCTGTTTCATTTAATCTTTTTTCTTCTCCCTTCCAGAGCTTTACTGCTTTGTTCTTTACTATTCTTTCTTCCTACAAGCTTTCATATTCATTTGAACTGGAATGTACTGCTGCATATGGAAAGTCACGTGAGCAATCTTTAAAGTGTCCAAGCTTACTAAAACAACACAGACTCTTAAAAATGAAAACTTCTTTGAAATCCCCTGTTTTCCTATTATGATGGGAGGGAGGAAGGGGGAGGGGCCACAGTTGAAGTAACATTTTTCTTCCACAAATTATTCACTTTATAGCTAATTACAGTTTATCAGTTAAGTCTGGTAAAGGAGTAGTCGTATGGTGAAATTCTGTTTTCATTGTTATTCTCAACCTCTTCTAAAGGCACACAAATAATTCTGGAAGCACTTCAGTGCAGGACTGTGGTCAAGTGAATTCTGGTAAACTAGATATGCCAAAGCTTATTTTGTGCCAAGTGGCATGACTTGCATGCAGAATGTTAAAATCTCTCTATTTCAGAACAGCGAGGCCTTATCTACCCTATTTATCAAGAACCGCCACTGACCTATGGTAGTACCTAAATTGCCTCTAAATCCTGTTTGAGAAAGTGTTAATTGCATAAGCCAAAGCATTTTAGGAAACATGCCAAAAACTAAACAGCTCCATTCCTGTTTGCTACTACATACAGCTTATAAATCCAGCGACTTCTGAAGTGCAAAGCAATAGCCCCTTAAACTCCTTGGGATATAATACATTGCTCTCATCATAAAAATGACTAGTTTTAACATGTAAACTATAAGCTGGAAATTCAACAGTCTCTATTCTGTACTTGGCAACTGCAAGTAGTGCTACGACTGTTCAGCAAAGACATCCTTGCATTTAAAGATTTTGTAACCACCATGTTGTAAAGCAATTACTATACAGCAGTATACAGCAATTAACATAACTACTGTGATACTAAAATAATTAACTCAACACAAACTATTTAAAAAACTGAAATTTGCATTTTATATTGATACTTCTGTGAACTTGATTTCAGCATCAGGTTACTTTCTCTCTATTGCTCAGAACTGTTTTACACTAAACACAGTTTACTAAAATGAAAGGAACAAAATATTTTTAAGCATGATATTAATAAAAGGAATTGTTTCAGGGAAAAAAAAAAAACAAAACACTAGTGAAAATAACGACACCCTGAAGGCTATGTGTCTTGTAATTGCCACCACTTGATTACTAACGTAGTAGCATAGGTGAACATACTAGCAGTTGGCTAAGCATCTTTGTATCTTTTTGAACACAGGTACAGGAAAATAATAATTCTATCACCATAAACTCACATATATAGATGATCAAATTATTTCTAGCTGTTCAGTTGGTTCAGTAGTCTATATTAAACTACATTCTCTTAAAGTCTGATGTAGTTCACTTTACCAGGGAGCAACTTCTAACTAAATAAAAAAAATTTTTAAAATAATTCAGATATCCCCTCTGAACAAAAAAGTCAGAAAGTCCCTTTTTTGAAGGAAAGTAATGCTTACATGAAATGTAAATTCCATTTAAATATGGAACTAGGAAATTTTAGGTATACTTAGCTTTCCTACAGAATGTAATTTCCTACTAAATGATTTCCCTACAGCTAGGTTGGACAGGGCTATGAGGAACCTGGTCTAGGCGAAGGTGTCCCTGCCCATGACAGGAGAGGTTGCAAGAACTAGATGATCTTTAAGGTTCATTCCAACCCAAATCGTTCTGTGATTCCAGCACAGAAAGGAAGGCAATGTTGGTTTCTTTTGGTGTTTGATAGGATTTGTAGGATCGTTTGGGGATTTTTTTGTTTTCGTTTTTTTTTTTTTTTTTTTGACAAAAGTTTTGACATTCATTCTACAGCAAAATGGATTTTTTACGTCTTCTCTCCCTGCTGACCCTACTGTGTACTATTTCTATTTCTGTCCCAGTGAGTCAAATGCACAATTACCTCCATTTCCAGCTTGCAGATCATAACCACTATTTCCTCTAAGCTATCCAACTACTAACATAGTTAGACTAAAATAACAACCATCGTTTCTATCATGTTTTTGCTAGAAATTTGCTGCATCTTTCTTAGCGAGAAAGACCATGTGCCTCAAGGCATGCTCTTTTCTTCAACAGTACTTACTGGTTGAATACAAATATTCATTTACAATAATATACGAAGTAAGCAGAATTCTTCAGGCTGTTTAAATGTGAAATACACAATATTTCACAGAACATTTAGCTCACAACTTTGCCTCCGTTATTATTAGCCCTGTCAAGCTAAGCTTTTGCCACACTTCCCTATTTCTGTATGTTACACTCAGCGTCTGTGAACTCTATCACAAGCTCACATTTGAAGCCTCATTCCAGCATTGTAAATGGCATACTGGCCCTAACTCCTGGTACATAAGACCATTACAAACTGAATATACACATGTTAAATCTCACGTTTTTTTCTGTCAAATAAAGACCAAAGGTCATAAATTCTTTCACCCATTCACTTAGAGAACTAAACCTTTTTATCCTACCTTTCTATGACTACAGGATTGCAAGTGACAGCATCTTTCCAACAGTAAGCAAAACATACAGTGACTTGAAAAATCTAGAAAAGGAGGCTTTGCCTGTAGTGACACAAAACATGTAGCAACTTAGGGCAGGTAACACCTAATCTTTGCAAAACTGAGAAAAACAGTTCATCATACACGTTTCAGGAGACTGCTTACTAATGGCTACTCTCAAAACATAGGTTTAACTTTACCTTCCATTTAGCTAGCTGAAGCAGAATTTCAGCAACAGTCTTATTTGCAGCAGGTACATGATTATAAAAGCAGTGTTATACACAGAATTGAAAAGACTGTCACTTTACGACAGTCCATTTAGCTAAATTATCTTCCATGTTAATGCAAGAAAATTCTATACTAAAGCTTATCACACAGATTCACCTCTGGATTTCCCATTTTTCTGTTAAAATAAAATACTTTTAAAATGTAGCACAACTGGATTTTGCAGTCACAAGTCCTGTTAAACTGCGCAACAAAGGAGAGTCTACCACAAAGCCTAAGCATGAAGGAAAAGAACTGAACAGATTAGAAAATACAATGGAGGAATGTATGACAGAATAGACCACATGCATCTGCAGGGTCAGATCCTGACAAGAAGACAACAGCTAGTGGATCCAGAAGATTCCACTGGTCAGTTGTTCTACACACCTCTGTGGACCATGGCACTGCCAACAGCCCTACATCAAGGGCTAAGGGCTCGTCTTTTGCATGGGAGACCAAAACGCACAGTCCAGCCTGTCGTAGGAAAAGAACATGCAAGAACAAAGAAAAGCACTTGGGTGGACTTCACAACCTAGAGAATGGCGCTGAAAAAAGCAAGCAATTATTTTATCGCATTACTCACTGTCTTACCTCTAAATAGCAGGCCTCTTAAAAAGAGGAAAAGATGCTTGCGTTTTACATATAATAAGTGGTAACATACAACAAACCAAAATAAAACCCAACTTTAAATACTTCTTTGGTTAGCATTATATCTAGGACTTCATCACACAGGACTGTTGAATTTGGATGTAAATACATATGTTATAGCTGCACTTAAAAAAAAAACAAAAAACACACTCACAAAACCCCAACTGGAAATCAAGATCAAGCTTTCACTTAGCCTTTCACAGTGAAGGACAACAAAGTATAAGGAATAAAACCAGCATCCTTTTCCTATCAGCTACCTCTACAGACATACACTAGAAAAATGGCAAACCTTGATAATGGCTGTAAGGAGAAGCAAGGAGCGTACTTGTGCTCTAATGTTAGGAAAATCCCTCTCTTTTAATTGCAACAACAAGTGAAATAATAGCACTTGATATTTATGCGGGAGACACTTGAATCCAAGGTTATGGAGGTCTCGCCTCTAGGTCACTGAAAGGAAAGCAAGCTGAAATTTGATCTCTAAGGTCCCTTCAAACCCAAACTATTCTATGATTCGATAACCCACGCATGAATTTTAAAAATACAACAAAGGTAATTCTGATAACCATCAAAGTCCCAAGTATCAGCTGGATTTATTTTATATTTTTTCCATAGCTGTCTCACAAAACTCATGCATTTTAATAAGCCTAATAATTGTACATTTTGTGCACTACAATTACTTTGTTTTCAGGTTGATTTACTATTGTTGACAGGAAGGGAATGTAAACACATCTCCTTTTAATTTTTTTGCAGACACTTGATGCAGTGATGGAGTGATTAGAAGGATTATAAATACTGAAATATTGGATACTTTCAAGAATGCTCAGAAATTTTGAATTAAAACCACTGTTAACAAAAACGTCACAGAAGCTTTGTTCAGCTTACTTCATGCCTTAATACTCTAAATATCTGATGAAGTCTACTGGAGGGCATTTTCTCCATTCTTCAAAAAATAAGAGTTTCAAGCAGCAGTGGCTCTTTTATGAATGACAGTATCTTATAATGCAGTGACAACCTTAAATTAAGTTCTTCTTTAGGCTTTTGTGTGTAGGAATATGATGTATCCCAGATCACTTGAATCCATTACCCGTAAATGTAAGAAACTTTTTTTCATGCTCATAATTTCTTATTTAAGTGACAACACTGCAAAATGTAGGCTGTTTAAAACACTTTGAGGGCAATCTATTGAAAATAATATCCTGTTCCATATGAACACTAGACATTACATCAAAGCTGCAGTTTTTCAAATCCTAAATTTAGGAACAGAGGATTGACATTGGCAGTCTTGATCATCTAACTCAAGCCTCCTGCAATCATCTTAATCAGTTTTGAAAAAGCTGTTTAGTCCTAAGGGTTAGTTGAACATATATGCTATGTATCCTCACACAACAGATGATGCAAAATATTTTTCCAAACTCCACAGTCCACTATGACCCAAGGTCCCTCAATCACAACTACTTCCCTTCACTATCAGTATATATCAGGAATTTTGCTTGTTCAGTTTGATTTTTTTAAAAAAAACAACAAAACATAATTCCTGACAGCAGTCTATGGCCAAAGCAATTAAGGAAATGAAAAGAGAAAGGCAGCAGTGACTAACAATGTAATTTTTGGGTGCAACCCTTCTGAATCACAGAATGGCACTTAGCAATGGGCAAGGGGCAGAAGCCAGGTACTTGAAAGAGTTTATCATCACTAAAATTTTACTGTAGCGTACTACACACCTCTGAGGTCTCTGTGGCTAACTTTTTCAGGAAGAACTAAAAAAGCCAAGAAACCATTCCCTAAAGCAATATTATGATTAATCCCACAAACAAGCAGTCTGTCAGGCAGTGTGGTACCCAGAAGTGTGCACTGCCCTCAAAAGATTATAAGGTTGAAAGAGCTTTTCTCAGATACCAAGTATAAATTGCAACAACTGCAAGCAGCCTCAGCATGTAATCTTGTCTGTAAATGTATCAAGCATCATTATATGAGTAATCAAACTTCTTGTCTTCACTGCTTCTATTGCCATGACTTTTTGGAAACATTACAACTTGCAATTTGCAAAAACAGTAACAAAAAACAGTGACAATGGCAAAATTTAATTCACATGTTTCTCTAATATTAAAATGTACTGAATACAAGCCATGAAACAACTGAATTATGAATATTCATAACTTGGAATGGGTAACCTAATACTGAAAGTAGTTAATGAAATTAATGAATTCAACTGATTTTTGTAAAGAGAGTGCTTCAAATAGATTATTTATTATTATTAAACTGTAAAAAATTTTTATCTTCACAGAGAATACTGTGAGAATATCTGGAAAATTGTCATTCTGTTTAAGGTGTTTCACTCTTACAAAAGAAGACTGGAGAATCAATGTAAGTTAATGAGCAACAGTATCTGAGAAATATTTATGTGAACATTAAATCCATACATTAGTACAACCACCAAGCAAAACCAAACCATATATGACAGCATGGCAACTAAATTAACTACCTAAATTAAGTTAAAGGTGAAGCTTTAAATGTTGCTTGACTTACAATGTCAGTCTTAGTTCTCCCAGTCTCCTCCTCAAACAGAGCAGTTAGCTGAGGCACTTTGTTCCTTTGTCCTCAAACATGAGGAACGGCACAGAGTCACAGTTGGCATCAGTGATGCCTCCTGCATACCTTTGCTGTGCTAGACTAGGGAGGATAGCCTGGGAGAAGACAATCCACTCAGTACTGCCCTTTAAGTCTTTAAGGTTTGAGGAGGTTTCATTATACTGAATACTACTGTTCAGTTTCCCCACAGATAAAACTGTGCAAATGGAAGACACTTGATTTCAGTACACATACCCAGAGGCATACCCCTAAGACTGAATTGTATTAATCCATTTCCACTGGCACACCACATGCCACAGAATATATCTCAAAATACTACAGACCACTAAGACCTCAAATGAAGTCTCAATGACATAACTGACCCTCTTCAATTATAGGGTAATCATCTGGCCAAAATGTCAGTAGGAACCCTGCAAGCGGACCATGACAGGTCTACTCAGGCAGCACAGGCCATTGGCACTGAGCAATCTGTTAATCTTTCTTTACAAAATGCTTTACTCTTTAATACACTAAAGAACCATACATATTTCTTTAATTTCATATTCACTCAAATAATGTGCTAAATTCATGAAAGTCAAAATATAAAATGGATTCACCAGGTCATACTGACATCAGCATACTTGTTCATACCACCATGCAAGTAAACTGAGGATAGTGTTTTGCTTCTGCAATAAAAGAAACCTTTCCAGATAAATCAAATAGGCCAGAGATGTTCCAAGTATGAGAGGGTTCAAGAGCAAGAGAATCAGACTTGTGCCCTTTCTCCCATAAATATACAATATCATAACAAAGAACCAATCAAATACCATACACCAGACCTACAGCAGATCTGTCACCAGTCAGCCATTTACACACCTGGCAAATCAACCATATATTAGAAAGAAAAAGATATATAAGAAACTTAACTGTGATGCCATTGTAACATCTTAGGAAAGATCTGTCACCCCACCCCCAAAATTATAAGTTTCATTTATGTTCTTCACTTTGCAAGACTGGTATTCGTTCATAATTCTTTAAGTTGTCAAACATGTAGTCTCACTGCATAAAAAATGTCTAACTTATGCGAGACTTAATTTGGACAGCATTTTAATTACAAATCTATGATGCATCAGGCTGGTTCATATTTCAAACACATTTTAGTAAGCTGAGTTATATTACATAAATGATCTTTAAAGACAACCACTTTTTAGAAGTTACTATCTTCAGGGCTGATGCAAGGGAAGAGATATCTAAGTTATCTTCCAGCAGATTTCACAGATGGCTCACAAGGCTGTCATAAGGCACAGGAGGAAGACAGTTGCTTATTTCTTCATACCAAAGCAAGTGCTAAGCACAATTTGGATTTAAGGTTAGAAATCATTTATTTATCAATAACTGTTCTAAACCTTACTCCTGACAACTGGTATTTCTCACATCAAAGTGAATTACTAAAAATTTAAATGAAAAGGGTTCAAGGAAATAAGAATATTTCACATATATAAGATGTCAAGTATTACCTTACAAAAACATGCAATATGTTCAAGTACAACATTCTATGCATGTTTCCATGCAGTCTATAGCAGTCTATTTTGTTGGTATGAAAGCACCATGACAGAAGTCATGGGGTACACTGGTTAGACGATTTCAGGAAAAAAAGCAAGGTTTTTCAAAATGTAACTACGAGTTAAAGATGTAGATCAAATTCTGACAAACAGTACCATCATCAGTTTGTGCCCTATCACTGGGCTTTGAAGAAAAACACAAGCTACAAATGTGTATGTTTATTCTTAAAACCTACCATACTTGGTCAAAATAAACACTTTTATATATATATTATTCATACATATAATAATAGGCAATTTATAGCTTTTTAAATAATTTTTTCACAATTACTGAAAAACAGCAAAAGGAAAGAAGGTTTAATGGGTCATGCTGGTATTCTTTTATATCCTTCACATGGACTGATTCTTTTTTCAGCCTTCCAACAGCACTGTGCAAAATAACAATCCATTAAAAAAAAAAATAAACAAAACAGGGTACATTTTCTTCCCTACAGCTTCTAAAGACTCAACCAACCTGGCTGCAAGCATCTGGCACCAAGCAAGTAGCATATGTAAGATGTTTACAGTCTTCGTGTATCTCAGAAATAGAAAGCCTAAGGCTCTTGTCAAGAAGTTTCAACTTGCTCAAAAACATTGTTCTCCTAAGATACTAGTCTCTGAGATCGCATCTTTTTGACCATGATTGTTCGCTGTTCTCTGAACAATCACAGAATCTTTGTTGGGGCTTGCAGAAGGAAATAACACTGGTTAAGTGTATGTGCCACACTGAAATCCAGGGACAGTGCTCCAGAGACTTTTCAAAGTGTTAGCCTATGGTCTGGTCATGACTCACTGCATTATCTTCTTTTTAATAAGCTCAGCCACCTATCTCTGTGTGTGTGTGTCTTATGTTAAGCGAGGATATAGCACTTAGCTCCATTATAAGAAGTCTCAACAATAAAAAATATGTCTTATAATTTTTCTGTGTCCTAGGCAACTGCTTAATTACACACTCCACTCTGATAACCTACAGATGTATACGAGTCTATCATGCTATGGCATTTAATACAGCCTAATGACTTCACTTCATGGTTCTGTGTAAGGCCAAATGCAGTATGGGAATCACACATGTCTGTATCTCTCTGAGATTGTTGTGATACATTAAAGAAATAGATGGGGAAAAGTCACCTTTTTTGTTACATAAAAGATGTTGTACTAAACTTCACAGACATTTCCAGCATCCCACCATTCTGTCTAAAAATCTCAAACCAAACTGCTCTTGTCCTGGATGGTTCTATTATACAGAGACCTGTCATGTTTCCTTGTAATATGTGATATAGCGATTTATTATTACTGCCTGTATGGCTGACATAATTATAAGCAAACATATTCAGTAAGAAGTCTTTGCTTCCTTTCCCAGAGATTTCCTCCCACAGTATGACAAGTTCTTTTATATTTTTTTCATTCTCTGTTTCATCAGTTCTTCTATTTTCATCAATCCAATAGATATATTTGTGTATGAAACATACATTAATTTGACACATTCATCTAAGTTCAGGGAAGCTGAACAGGATTTAAGAAAAGAAAACAAACCAAACCAAAAAGCACAAAACCAACCCTAATACTGTGAGTCTTTTGAGATTCGACTATCACTAAACCCAGAGAGCCTGACTCTTTTTGCATTTTCATTACACCTGAAGAAGTTACTTTTAGCTTTTGCACACTATAATCCACTTGCTGTTAGCTATGACAAGCATCACAAAATAAT
>JAOEHX010024478.1:0-10426 GCA_025448015.1 Bolborhynchus lineola | reverse complement strand
ACCCAGTTTCCCAATGACTTTTCCTTGCAATTTTCCCTCCCGTTCAACAAAGTGGATACAACCTACAGCATTCACTTACTGAACCAATAGCGTTTTACATTAAGGACAACATGTCCTGAATGTAGTTTTGGCATTTCCATTATGTATATTCACTGTATCCATGTTGAAACATTGCCTTTCCTGCACTTTACGGATTCTCTGTGTAAAAGTAAGAACTTGAACACATATCTCTTCATTGAAAGTACATACATGGTAACAAATGGACTCTCTAATTCTTTATTATTTAGTGTTCACAAAGACATTTCCACTAATTATTCTTTTCTATCATTAAGACATTAATATAACTGGCTTTTTAAGGGGAAAGTGAAATGCTGAATCAGAAGTTCACAAATTTTCATTAACAGAAAGCTTTTTTAAGAATTGTACCAGAAGACAATACACACAGACAGCTACCCTGTACCATAGCCTTAACTGTGGGCACTCATTGGAGGAAAGTGGCTTCAATCCAATCAGACTTTGTGCTGACTATTCATTCTTCCTAAATGCAGCACTCAAGTTGTTTCTTTAAACACTGAAAGCTTCCCAATCAACATCTTCTCTATTTTTAAAAAAACATTGTACAATAAATATTGAATTGTTGGTATTAGGATCCTCGCTTCTACTTTTGGACAAATCAGTATTAAAAATTTGTATTAGACATATCTGATAATGTCCACCACAAAATACTGATAATTTTACATCTAAAGCTGCAAGATGGCCTTATGAAACTAGCATTATATGTCAGTTTAGTAGATACTTTAGAATAATTTATAAGTCACATCATACTTCAGATGGATGCAAAGACACTAATGAAGGCCAAAAGGACTGCTTAACTGTTTGATCTATGTTCAGAGAAACTAAGAAATATCTCATATACCTCTGAAGCCTCCTTATGATCTAGGAATCCACTTGAGCGTTTTGTAGGGGGTAGCACCACCTGCCTGTGGATTCCAAGCTTAAGCATATGTTAGTATGAGAAGCAGAGGAGAAAGCGTGAGATACCTAACCTAAAGTGAGCCTCAGCAGCCTATGTACAAACATAGCCCATCGCCGACCTTCAAACATAGCCCCTTGCCAGTTTTCACTCCTTGTTACTTTCTGTGCAGCTGAACTACACAATCAAGTCCCAGCTACGTTTATCTTTAGGACTTCTGCATTTAAAGCTGGTCCATCTTGAAAACAATGTTACAGTATGTAATTAGTAATAGAAAAAGATTGTGTTCTTCTGATTATCTGACCAGTTCAAGCTAGATCTGTTTCTCCTGCACTGGAAATCCCTGTTCCGCATGAATTTTTGCAGACTGCACCTCAGCCATCCTGAATCTCTCACTCTGCTACGCTGAAGGGAGATGAAACTATGTCCTCCTCACATACAGAACTGGTTCCACATTCCTCACAGGTGTACAGATAATTCCCACTGCATTACTGGCAAAACTGCTAAAAAGGCATAAAACAGCTTCTCCACAAAACTTACAGGAAGTCTAAACAAGAAGCACAGGTATATGAAAACCTCATTAACTTCACTGAACAAACTCAGATATCACGCTTCAGAACTGGCTGACACCTACTGAGAAGAATTGTAAAGTTACGTGGCATTGATGTTAACCACAACTACAGTAATGGCAAATTTAGGATGAAAGACAGCAAGAGGAATCAAAGGTCACTAGTTTTGATCAAGAAAATATCTTTAAAAGCAAAGGTTTAGTTAACATAGAGATCCTGCACTGGAATGCAATGGCTTATTTTGGGTTTTGCTTTGAACCTACACTCATATCCTTACTAATGGCTATTTTAAAAACCTCAAATGATTATGGTCATGGTTCTTTATCTGGCTAAAAATGTGCTCTCCCTGGAAGACTGCAGAGCTTGCTTGTTCTGGTTCAGAAACAAGCAACTCACAGAAAAGACACTGTATCTTTAATTATAGTTTAGTTGACACTAATGGCATCTCATAACTGAAAATCATGGACACATTAATATTAAACCTAGCACTGTCTTTGTGCATGTACTTTCTGTAGTTTTAAGAATTTTTTATCCAAACTGCATTGTTTGCTGTTGGGATTACCAATGGCAAATACAACTCATTAATGGCCTCAGATTCCTGTTCACCAAAGGTTATGTGTCTCCTAGGCATAAAGGGAATAATCATTTCACACACACTTTTCCATAATCTGCATAGAAGCACTCTATACTTGGTTTGAGAAATAGGTCTTCTTACATATCCTACTTAGGTGGGACTTAACAACAACATTCTTCTGTCCTTTTTACTCAAATTTCATTTCTTTCTATCTTATACTATCTGGTGCAACTGGTACACAGGATCCAAGCCACTTCGGATTCTTACAGCACTGGCTAGACACACACCTTATAAGAACACTCCTACTTCTGCAGTCCACCTCTTCTTATAAGCTGGAATCACTTTTATAGAAGCACTAACAGCACCATGGTTGAAAGCATACGTAGCTATCTGCTGACCTTTGCTGCTAGTTCAAGTGAGCATGGAAATTGTGACATTATATATAAGTTCATGTCTCCAGCTCAAGCTTCAGAAAAATGAGTTTCTGCATGTAGTAACTCAGTTTTCCACTTTAAGAGAATACTTCCAATGTATCTATTGTCCTCCTTTGTCATGATAGCAGCTTCCAGAAGGGTCAGCTGAAGATCACCCTCTGCAGGGTCTGTGGCTTCCATCTCTAAGGGACACTTACTTCCCTGCATCAGAGACTCATTTATCTAGTTCAAATGATACAGGAGGTAAACTTGTACCTGTTTAGATCTCCAAGATTCAAAATACACATATTGGCCACTCCAATAAACACTCAGATGACATTTTCCCACAGAGAAAATTTAAAGTGGTTCCTTTAACCACTTGTTTCAACAAAAGAGGTTTGGCTTTGTTATCCTCCTTTTTTAAAGCTGTCCCTATCTAGGTACTTTCCTGCTCCCCTTCAGCTTTTAAGAATAAAATCATGTATGTGTCTAACCACCTGTCTGCAGCCACCTGAGCACACATCTTTTGAAGTCATTGCAAGGCTGAGCTTCAAAAATGTCTTGTACAGTTTCAGTTATATGTTTGGACTGTATTAAATGTTTGCTTTAACCACAAAACCATCAAAAACAGTTGTCAATGTATTCTATGCTTCTATGTAGCATGTTGCATCACTAGAGCTCCACAAAGATTATTTTATTGAAATAAAATTTAAGAGTTGTTCTTCAGAGCCTTCCTATATTACTTAGACAAACCACATTCTTTCACAGCTTTATTTTTAGTATATTATCACAGAAATAGGGATAAATCAAATATTAGGACAGTGCAACACAGGTTTCTACATGGTATCTTGGATGGCTGAATAGCTGGAAATCAAGACTGATTTCATTTCAAGAATTAAGTTTGCTTCAGGAGATTAAGAGATTAAGCTCAGCCAGCGTCAAGGCTAGAGACTTATTTTCCCAGACAAGTATCATAAGCCAACTAACTTCAAAATGTAATACTCTGTCCCCTCTATAGTACATTTTGAACCCATGTGTTTATTTGTCAAAAAAGTCAACGAACAAGCAAAAAAAAAAACCATGAAAGAAGCAAAACCATCTTGTATGTAAACATTGGGAAACCTTTCAAGTTTTTGTAAGCTTTTTGCTGCCTCTTTTTCTTTTTTTTATAGATAGAATCATAAAAAGATGAAGGTTGAAAGGGATATTCTGGAGGTCTAGTAAACCCCCACTCAAAGCTCGGACAAATATGATGTCAGATCCAGCTTCAATATTAAACTGATTTGCTCAGAGCCTTGTTCAGTCAAGTTTTGAACAACTCTAAGCATGGAGGTTCCACACCTCCATTCAAAAGTAAAAGCAAAACTACTTTTACTTATATTATCAAAATACACACAGCTGTTAGAAAATATTTTCATATTGAGTTTACCTACATAGAAAAAAATGTAATTTTAAGGAAAGACCATTTTCATTCCTGATGCCACCTTTAGGAAGAGGAAAATGTTCGCTACATTTACATGCATCTGTTTGCAGTGAAAAAATAAACTACTGCAAAGTGAAATTCAAATTCAGTATGTGTGGATTAATTGTAGACCGTGTATGAATACAGGAGATAACCTATCTATCCATGCAATCTGAAATTTTAAAATTGTTTATTTCATAGGATGACCAAAAAAAAACCCCAAAAACCAAATCAAACCCAAAACAGAAATCCATCTGCATTCTTATTTGCTTATTAAGGAATACTGTTATGCATATTACATGAAGCTCGCTTACAGTTCTATTCACACATATGTTCATGTCTATTTATCATACTGATACCTTGTGAATACAGAATTTACCAGAATCTTTTCACTCAATACCAAAAAAGAAAAGCATTATCTAAAGTGACCTGAGCTCCACACAAAATGCAGCTATATTAAAATGTGCCTTGCAAATTCAGCTACTTTCTGCACTTTGAGTCATAGAATTTGACAAATGATCACTTCTGGGTTGTCAAGACAGAGGAATCAATCATTTGTAGCAACATGTAATGTTTTCGGTTTCAATTTTCACTTGTCTGTGAAGAATGAAATACCATAAAAGAAAAAGCAAAGGCATAAAGAGCACACTGCTACTAACATCTTCAAGTAAATTCTGCCCAAGTCACATAAAACCAAAAATACATCACTATCTGGCAGCTCTTTCCTTGATTCAGGTGAGATGAGTTGTTAAGTTTTGCCCACTTACTAACACATCCATAGCCACTTTGAAGTCACCACAATCCTCCTTGTTCTCTTGGGCCCACATTCCAGACAGTCATCTTGACTCATCAGCACAGGCACACTCATCTGACTAATTCATTTTTTCTTGGTTGGCCAAAAACGTAAGCTAATTACAATGAAAAAATTCAAGGAAAAATTCTAGGCATAACAGAAATCCATCACATGAAACTTACAAAGACTGCTCAAAACCAAATGAAATGGTATTTTAATTTTCAGCCTTTTGATAGAATTTATATATTCTACACACTGACTTTTGATCAATTCTACCTTTAACATTGAAAAGAACAGAAAAGAGTTTCCTCCTGCCCTAGAGAAAGAAACTTCCACAAACCCTGAATTTGCAACCAAAAATTAATATATCACCCTGGCAAAACCATTTCAAGAAGGAATTCATGAAGAGTATGAGAAATGCAAAAGTTGCACTTATGATTACCTTGATGCAAGTTTTACCCATACTGCTAGAGCTTCCAAATGAAAGCAAGTCTGAAAAATAGGAAGAACTTTGTTCAGTACTTAACAGACTTTGATCTCTTTGTTTTTGAAAGGAATTGGGGATCAGTGAGAGAAAAATATCTTGACTAAAAAATAACAATAAAATCTACAAATAAAACAAGGAGTAAGAGATTCTGCAGATGAGTTCCTTCTGGAAAAAGAAAAGGCCATGAATTTAGCTAATGGCAGAATGTTGGCAAAATAACCATTCAACAGAGGAGAAAATTCAAAATCTTTTAGCTTGGGTTGTGAGGCTTAAATAGCACTTTGAAAAATTGGACTATAAATATGGACAGATACTTTATATATAGAGCTGCTCATATGAAAAATGTGAAATGTTAATTTAAGGGCCTCGTAATAGGTACTAAAAGTATCAGTTGACATAGCTGACAATTTCAACTAGGTTTGTGTCTATGAATCAGCAAATCCCAGAGCCCAAACAAATCTCCTGAGAAGTCTCAATCTCTTCCTTTTTTAAATTCATATCTTCCCTTGCACTTAGGGACGACACATGAAAAGCTTAAATACAAAATAACAGCTGTTCTCATCCCATTTTCAGCGTTAGTGGCATCAAGAGAAAACAAAAGGCTTGTGAGACAGATCACTACAAAGAGATCTTCAGCAGAGGTTGGTTAACTCAGAATATTTTGTTGCTTTGGATTAGTATAAGAGATTTCATTTGGGACTAAATTGAGAATGATTTCCATGTTTCACCTATAAAGTGTGATCTACAGCATTAAAAATTTTGCTACTTCTCTTTTGCCACTGTATTTATTAAAAGCCTGTAGGATGCAAAATGCTGAGGTGAGTTTATCCATTTTAGCACCTGTACTTCTATCATAGCCTGCTTTCTCCACTCTAGTAGAGTCTTTCTCTTCCACTTACTTCATGCAGTTATGTGTCCATTCATCTGAAATCTGTGAAGTTCCAGTTTTGAGGATATGTGATTTAGCTCTCATCTAATTATATACATAAAACAAGAGTAATCCACAAAAGATTCCCATTAGTAATGCTGAAGACTGCCACTTGCATTCATAGCATCAAACATCCTATTACTAAAAGCAGAGATTTTCATTTCCCAAAAACAGTGCTGTTCACTAAAGGGCAAAACTTCTTTACCATCTCTTTATCACTTCTCTTGAAATACAACAGAGACAACAGTGAAAGGCAGTACAGAAAGAACATCTACATCACAAAATCTCTGACCATCAGCAGATGATCATTCATTTTCTTAATTAAGTTCTTTAAGCCATACCCTGCTTACAGGATATGAAAAACCTGCAGGTCTAGCTCCCCTGTACCGTAAAATAGAAAGAGAGACATTGTTCCAAGGCCAAGTCAAAACAGGGACCCAATTCAGACATTTAAATCTTAGTCTGAAACACAAAGTTAAAAATTTCATCCCTTGGAGTTTCTTTGACAACTCTTTTATCACTCTGGCTCCCTGCTGCTAACACAATAACTGGTAGCACTTTTAACCTCCTCTGGATCACAAGTAACACACATAAATTCATCAGCTTTATTCTTCTGGTGTTGCCAGGAACCAGGGAATGCAGATCCAGCTATGTGCTGACAGCTGTTCCATGTTCTCTTCTATCAGGGATAAAGATCTTCATTGTTAACTATACTGGAAATCACACAGCCTAGCCAGCGAAAAGAAAAATTACACTAATAATTCATCCCAATACAAAAGAATGGTTGAAAACCACAGAATCCTTAAAATCTGATTTAATAAGAACACAAAGAACAAACATGCTGGGATTATTTATGGAAAGATATTTAAAACATCCATAACAAATAAAAACATCAAAGCAGTTCAGCAGTAGATAAATACCAGTTCAACATTTACATTCACTATAGCAACCTGCTGCCTTCCTCTTGGACTTACGTTGCTACTGTATCTACATGGCTTATGCTATGGTTCCAGACATGTCTTGAGGAGGCTGGAAAGACTTCTCTGAAATCACTGCCATATATAATGAGTCATACTGCAAACTTGGGTGACTTGGCAATTTTATTAGCCATAGAGTAACTGAACATCACCAGCTCCCTGCTTATCTTCAGTGTATTTCAACAGCAGCTGTCAACATCTACTATAAAAACCTGCCAGTATAGTGTATTATAATGGAAGAATTTATACTCTGATCATTACTATGGTTACTGATTTCTACAGAAGAAAGATTTTAATAGAAATTACTTTTGTGTTCGTATTGTTAAATTATTTGTAGTGGTCCAGAGACTGCTCAGTGATAATTTCTAAAAAGCCTTTTTAAAAGTCTTTAGGATTTTTTTATGTATTTTTACTTGACCTTATTCTCACTTAAATTGTAAAAAGTAAACCGATTTCTAAGCATAAATAAGGAATTACATGGCCTGTGCTATGGTTCCAGACTCGAGTCTCTTCTCTGAAATCCCTGCCATACATCATGAGTCATACTGCCAAACCTGGTGACCCAGAATTACTTATGCCTTGCTTAGTACCACATCACTGGAAATTTTCTGCATAAACTATTCTAACTTGAAATCAAACAGTCTAAACTACAACTCTTCTTGAGAATCTTCTGTTCTGTCTGTCACAATCAACCTTTAGACTTCAAGGTAAGGTAAGTTTTGATAAAATGTTCTGTTTAAGCGGTTAAACCAAAAAGGTTAATTTTCATTTGAAAACAGTTCAATTATTGCAGTTTATACAACATTTAAAAACTAAAGTTTGGCAACACAAATAAATGGTTTTAATCTTATCTGATATTTTTTCAACCACTATGTAAAAAAAATATAAAAATCATGTCTGACTTTCCATCTAACTGAGAAGAAAAAAAACATCAAAACCTTAAACATATTAAAGCAGGAAAACCCTTTGCACCCCAGGACCATGTAATGAGAGTTCTGCCAAAAAATGAACAGTATTACATCTTGCAGTGCCAAGTGATTAACACGTTTGTTTGAAAGGAGTCTCTCAACACAAGGCATTCACAGCCTTTCTCTCTGAGGCTTGCCAAAGACAACAGGTCATTTGCTGGAACAGCTCTGAGCAAGCCTTCCTTTAACATAAACATACTCCAGAATAATATTTCAGGTTTGCAAGAACACCATGAAGTCCCAGATGAAGTCATAAATGTGAGCAAAATAACTCACCTGACTGTTCATACAGTAAAAGAGAATTCAAGTTCTACATGACAGAGAAAAGACTTCTGTCTAAAAGGAAGGTTTACACATATAAGCTCTACTTACAAAGTAACTAATACAAATGAAAGTGACTACAAACTCAAAGCCTGTAAACAGATGAACCCAATAAGAGAGGACATATCCACAGTTTTAGGTTAACGGCACTGCTGCTACCTCACGCTTTAGTTAATCTTTTTATGATGATGGGATGACACAATTCCCGTTTTGAAATCAAGGCTCCATGGAACACAAAAGACTATGAAATAATACAAAAAAGGTTTTCATCAGATCCCTGCATCTATGTTCCCTGCAGAAATAGACTAGTTAACAACAGTGACATAATCTCTATTTCAAAACTACCTACATATACGACAAAATGGAAATTTGTGTCGTGAGATTTTTTTTTGGGGGGGGAGCCTAAAAATATGCTCAGGTTCATATCTGAGCTTTGGTTTATTCAGCAACAGAAAAACAGGCGGGAGATGCTGCTCAGAGAGACAAGACACCACTGCTGAGGTCACCACAAGGTCCAGCAGGCTGCTCAGCACACACACCACCTCAGCAGGAGCCACATACCTGCCTGCAGAGGGAATGAAGCCACAGCAGGTCAGAATTTGGAGCATGATTACAGAGGTGGATGCGTGGGTGAGATGAGTAAGTAATGGCTGACATATGACTGGCTGTAAACCCACTGGGAGCACTGGAGAAAGAGGCAGACTGGTGGAAAGGAAGAGAGCATAAAGCCCCATTAGTTTTAACATTGATCTCAATAAAAATGTTGTCCGTTATATGGTTTTATTGAGTCATTTCTGTAACTATCTCTATACTCACTAGCTTAAAAACCCAACATATCAGCAAGGAGAAATGTCAGTGCAATAAATTCAGCAATATTGAATAAACAAACATGCATCTGATTTATTATGTAGACACATTAGCATATTAGCAGCTCCTTTGAGGATCCTGCTACATCTAATTTACTTACATCTTACAGAATACTTCTCCCTACTGCGTAGCATAATACAGTGGTAAAGACACACAATGAACTTAGTGTCCTTTGCTACAGCAGGACAATACCATTCTCAGGCTAATTTTTTCTGTGCCTTAACACTCAGTTATATCAGTTGGGGGCTGCAGGAACCCCAAAACTTAACCACTATGAACCCACTGTACAGCACGTATGTGTTATGTCAGCTTATCCATGTTGAAGTTAGAATCATAGAACAATAGAATATTCAGGGTTGGAAAGGACCTAAAGATCATCTAGTTCCAAACCTCCTGCCATGGGAGGGACACCTCCCACTAAACCATGCCACCCAAGGCTCTGTCCAACCTGGCCTTGAACACCGCCAGGGACAGAGCATTCACTTCCCTGGGCAACCCATTCCAGTGCCTCACCACCCTCACAGGAAAGAACTTCTTCCCTGTATACAATATAAACTTCCCCTGTTTAAGTTTGAACCCATTACCCCTTGTCCTATCCCTACAGTCCCTAATGAAGAGTCACTCCCTAGCATCCTTATAAGCCCCCTTCAGATACTGGAAGGCTCCTATTAAGTCTCCACACAGCCTAAACAGCCTCAACTTTCTCAGCCTATCTTCATAGGGCAGATGCTCCAGTCCCATGATCATCCTCATCGCCAAACTCTGTACTTGTTCCAACAGTTCCATATCCTTTTTATGCTGGGGACACCAGAACTGCACACAGTACTCCAAGTAAGGTCTCACAAGAGCAGAGTAGAGGGGCAGGATCACCTCCTTCAAACTGCTGGACATGCTCCTTTTGATGCAGCACAGGATACAGTTGGCTTTCTAGGCTGTGAGCGCACATTGAAGCTGGCTCACGTTCATTTTTTCATCAACCAACATCCGCAAGTCCTTCTCTGCAGGGCTGCTCTCAACCTCTTCTCTGCCCAACCTGCAGCTGTGCCTGGGATTGCTCCGACCCAGGTGTAGGACCTTGCACTTGGCATGGTTAA
>JAOEHX010024476.1:0-26410 GCA_025448015.1 Bolborhynchus lineola | reverse complement strand
TAGAAGAGTAGCACTGCAAACTAAAACAGACATGTATGATGAATACACTTTGACACTGAGCAACTTAATTTCTACACTGGTAAATATGATTTTTCTCTAGCATGATCTCAGCCTCTGTTTCTTTGTAAAACGATCTAGGTGAATTGCCTGAAACATTGCATTTTCACTTTGCTTTGTATCTTCACAAGATCCTTTTTATGAGCATTATGGGGATTTGATCTTTTCTTCTTTCTTTACTGATACTCATTTTGATTGAATACACTTAGAAGTGAGTATATTTTTTGCTTTTCTGTCTTTTTTACAAATGCAGTTCCCGTATTCATCCCTATCCTATGTGTATGCTTCCTATAATGTGTTTTAGAAGAACTTTCTGATTAGTTCTCATAACTTTTTTTAAATGAGACTAATTGACCTTGACAGCATATTTGCTCCTGGAGTGAAACTGGGAAATGACTCAGCTAAAGCCTAGTGAAAGCTTTTAGATTTTTTTTTTTTTTTTTTAATATAGCTCTCTATTGTGTTGCAGGTTTGATAATAATGGAATGTGAAATAAAGCTGCTAAGCATTTTCCTGGCCCTGAGGCTTTTCTCTTGCTACACTTACTCCAGGTTATATATTCTTCAAAACTAAATGGTATTTGTTGTTAATTGTTCCTGTGGCTCATAAACTGCCTGAAAATACAGCAGCATTATCGCTTGGGGCAGGAAAAAGCAGAAGAATTTATTGCACAGGATTGTACTGACCTATGTAAATAGTATTGTTACAAGAAATCCCTTTGAACTCCCTATGGAAGTACATATCACAGAGAGGCAGGAAACCTAGTTAAGATTCAAGCAGTCCTACATAGGGAAATTATACCAGGTCTTCAAGTGAAGAGGGAATCTTGCTTTACTGGTGATTGTCTCAAAAGGGAGCAGCTCTTTCTCTAGAAAAAGATACTACCTAAAACAGGCACTCAAGTGGACCTCCTTGTCAGGGTCTCTCAGAGATTCTGAGAAAGCTGAATCATATCAGAGAGGTCCTGGATCCTTTTACCAGCTGCTAGAGTAAAGCTTCTCTAGCAGCGGTGCAAAGATATAGGAGTCAAACGTAAATAATCTTACATTTACCACAAGGAAAAGCTTTGGAGTAGTCATATAAAGTACATTCTGCCATGAAGAGTACCCTTCAACTAGTGAGAGATGGAACATAAGCTTTAGTACTTCAGCAGCATGGAAGCTGAAAGATGAAAAGGCAGTCCTTTTCATATTTCCACCCCACCAGAGAGCTGCCAGAAATTCCTCTGTTAAACAGCAGTGGGAGAAGTCATCAGGTAAGGATGGAGAACTAGGGGAAAACCACCACCAAATCTTAAAGTAAAATACATTATTTAACCTCACCTGATGATATTAGTTCTAGAATAAGGAGCAATCTAGGATGTAGAAACCCTTTAAAGTCAAAATTGGGTTCTTTCTAGTTTAACGTTGCTGAAAGCAGAGTGCATTTCATCAAGGAAAGAGGACCAACAGAAGCTAAGTTTCTACCATTTGAAAGATTTTAAGGACAAAGCTGATATGGCCCATAGAGAAAAATACTATAACAAGTGATTCGAAACATAAAGCATGCGTGACTTCCATGCTTGACTTCTTCTCCAGCAGCAGAAGCTGTGTCAGAAAGCAGACAAAAACTCAGATTATATGTATTCCCTTTGCTATTTTCTCTTCCATTACTGCCTCACTTATAGCTTTGAAAGGCTCATATCTTGCAGTTTATAAACTCCAAATGGTTGTCTAATAAAGGTATACCCAAAGATGACACCATTTTATTAAGTGTTGAGTAGTTGTTTGTTGGGGGTGATGAGGACTTCTAATTATGTCCTGGTGGACCATCATTTGATGTATGGCAACAAAGGAAGAAAAAGGTTACTTTTATTTCATATGAAAGAGTAGAGAGGTGGGTGATGACTGGATTTAAGCAAGTAATTAGCAGGGTAGTAAGGTGACTTATCAATGTCCCTTCAATGACACCAGCTTTTCTCACATTCTCTTAACCTGTTTTATATTTCACTGGTCAAGCAGTTTCATTTTCTGAATGAGGAGACTACCCTAAGTTTTGGAACAATGATGAAGTGATAACATCTGCACTAAAAACAATAGGCAGGAACCAAATGACATGTTGCTAGTGCTATGAGAGTCAATTTCTAGACATGTTGATGATATCATGTCTGATATCCAGACCAACTTTCCTAACTGTCTAATATGTTGTGCCAACATGAGCTGAAATCACTTCAGGCTGTTATTTTTGCCCTTTTCTTACTACTGTGAAGAAGCCCAGTGCTGCCACCAATGAAGTTTGATATTTCTAAAATTCTCTAAAAGAAAGAAACAACCTGAGTGCAATTAAGTAGACTGCTGAGGCATCCTGGGATGAAACCTGCTCAGTTTCCAGTTTTGATGAGCCATCCAATTTGCTCACATCCCCCTGCTACTTTTCTTTCCTTTAGCGAGGCCTGCTGAGTCATATAAAGGATCCAGGCTAAAATCATTTCAGGACACATTGTTCAGTCATCATTTTGCAGCTCTTTTACATAGATTTATGCCAATTTTGATTTCTATTCAAAGTCATAAGTAATTACACATACTACAATTGATCAGCATGACACAAGTTGATGCTGATAAGGACTGTGGGTGTGCTGCAGTTCTGGGTGAGGTTTTCTAACATCTGAGCTTTTTACAGTTGCTTCCCATAGAAGTTACATTCCTGTTTGAAATAAAATTAAACTGAATTAAATGTCAAAAATTTAAAAAAAAAAAACAAACCAAACCATTTTAAAGACAAGTGACAAACTTCTGACCTTTCTGCATGTAAGACATTTTAAATGAAAGATTTGCTGTTTCATATGGGAAACTACCGGTGCATGAAGCTGACACCCTAAACAATAAATGCTGTTTTAAGTAAAGAAACGTATTTTTCTTCACACGAAAGGATCTGACAACACTCTGGTCAGCCTGGGAAAAGAATAGACTAATAAACTGAAGCTGCTACTCATCCAAATAGTATTTCTGTGCTTGCATAAGGCCTGTCCTACCAGGCACCAAACTAGTATTTTTTAAAATATTAATTTAAATGTTTAAATTAATTTCTAAAATTATTTAATTTTAAAAAAAAATTCATTTTAAATTAATTTAAAATAATTTTAAACAATTAAAAATAAGTCTAAAAAATTAAAAATAATTAAAACAATTCTTAGAAGTTTTTTTTCCTCCTCTTATCCAAAGGCCCCATCTGATAGTCAGGCTTAGAAAACAGCTGTCATATGTATCTGGCCTGTATGAACACCATGCTGGAATTCAGACACGAATAGGAAGACAAGGAATAGAAGAGTGTGGCTAACAGTTACAGAAGTGAACAATAGCTGACACAAAGAAAGAAACAACAGGAAGATTACTAGAAATTCATCCTTTATTGCTTCCCTTCATGGCTGAGCCATTGCCTGGTTGAGTGAACACAGATTCATTATATTCTATAACTGACTTTAAGTCTCAGATCCAGAGGATAGGGGCTACAATGGCACACTGAAAATTCCTTGTGTGGACTGGACCAGGCAGGTTTTCATCTCCTGTCTACTGGAGCTGGCTTCCTGCTCTGCCCAATGGACAGTATGGGACCATTTCCAACATGTTTGCCATACACCATCTCACAGGATCACATGAATCACAAGTTATGTGGGCATTGCGGTACATAAACTTATACCTGGATCTAGAGATCTGGCATACAAAAAGCATTGAAGTGCCACTGTGTCCAAGGAAAACCAAGGAAGTGGAGTACATAAGTAAACATACTGAGCAAAAGGTTTTAAATTTGTGGGAGGGAAATGTAACTCAATTCAATCAAAAACATAGCTGAAACATACTAAAATTAAATATTTTTGGAAGTGTGAAAAACTTGCTGGTTTTAGCACAGGTACAGTGACATCTATTCAAGTCAGTTTCAGTATTATTATTTGTGAAAAGATGGCTTCTCCAGTAGCTCTTGAAACATGTGATAGCATTATTCAGTATCTTTGAAATAAAAGGCATATGATATACTGTTGATTTTCAGGAAATCTTTTCATCAGATCTCAGTGTTTTCCTGCTGTTTGCCAATGACCATTTTCCTCAACAGAGCTAATACTTGCAGTGTTGAACCATCACATCCAAAAGCAGTCTATTGCAATGATGATGCTTGTGGACATAATTTGTTATGATGTTCCCTTTAGACCAGTCTAGGACAGAGGACCAATTCTTCACTTTTTCATCTGAATGTGAGCACTTGCACCCCAGGAAGTCTTTTTTTTCCAACTGGCAAGGGGAGCCATCTAGTGAGAAATTATTTGAATGACCACATCTGACTTGGAGAGTGTTACCTTGTTATTTAAAAACAACATTATAAATAAACATCAGAAAGATTTTGAACACATAAAGTACTGCTGAATCCTACGACTACTGCAATCTTGATCCCTATGATTCAGCTTATCAGTGATGTAGTCAGATAAAAAATCTGGCACTGTAACTGTCTGCATATTGGGAAATGTCTGTGCAGACATGCTTTATGCTAATATTTGCATTTGTTACTGCTTCAGCCTTTGCTGAAGAACGATCTTGTAGGTCAATTCAACTGAATTTGTGTACTTTTTGTTATACTTTCAAAATCCATCAAACAAAGTTCCTCAGGTCTACTGGCTCATTCTTATTCAAACCACTTTTCTTACATCTAACAAAGAGTGACTGAGGTAGACATTTGTCACTTGGGCATTTTGATTTCATCTGATGTTTAAAGAGTCGCTATAAATAATAATATGAATGCTAGTCTGATTAAAATGAGTGCTGGTCAAGTCTGACGTTTTTAGTCATCTAGTTAGTATGTCTCACTCTTCTGCTTATTTCTATTGATGCATTTAGCATACAAGCAAAGTGTTATCATGAATCAATATAAAAAAGATCATATCAGTGGCTGAAATGGAAGAAGAGGACATAAAAAGTTGAAACAAGAATAGACAAAAAAAGAAGTGTCTAAAAGCATTTTTCAAACACTGTGGGACAAAGGAGAAAGACCAAAGCCCACCTGGAGGTAAAGTTACCTGGGCATAACAGGTAAAAGGAAGGGATTTTACCAGTTTTCTAGTGCAAAAGGTGTTTTAGAGAAAATAAGAGCCTTTTGAAAGGAGAGACAACATAATTATACATGGTATGGAAAAGTTCAAAGTATTCAAAGCTTCTTCTGCCTTGGTCTTCACAGTCACAGTCCTGGCTTTTGTGCCTGTGGTTTGGGAAACTGAAGAGCAGTCAAACATGGAAGGAGCCAACCTACATATACCTCAGTGAATTTGGTTGTGCCAGGGAACATTATGTGTCCCTTTATAAGTGAGGTCAGTGCAAGGGATTGCTCTTGGCACATAGCCTTAATGTAAACCTCTGAACTCAAAACCATTGAAGCCACCATAGCGGGTCGGTACTTACTTGTCTCCAAATTCAGCTTTGTGGTGATGCAATGAAAGGCCTGTCTTGCAAAACTCATTCAGCCATGAGTTATTTAATATATTCAAGAAGATTCAATTCCTGAACTCCTTACTGAGACCTGCAACAGCTGAGGTAATGACTGTAAGGAAAATTAATTGCTGAAACCCAGAAATGTGTTTGAGTTTCAGTTCTAAAAACTGTACATTTTAATAGTTTCTATTATTAAAGGGGGAGAAGCCCGTTACTCTGAGAGGTTTCACCTACAGACTATGTGTACCTTTCAGTTGAAAATGGTTTTCTCATTTTCAGTGAATCACATGATTCAGGTTAGTAGGATTATGAATGCAGCAGATGGATGCCTAGAGTGGTTAACTGAAGAGCAGTGGAGGAAGAAAAGACTTGCAGGCTTGTCTTTCAGCTCGTACTCTAGAATTGTGACTGCCACAGACATCTGCTTAGTTACTTCCTATTCACATTTCCTGAACAATATAAAGGCAATGAGCTCATGATCTGCTTTGCAAAATACTTTGAGTACTGTGATGAAAAGTGTTAGCATGCAATATCTTATTATCTTTCTTGATGACCAGAAAAGCTTTGGAGATCAACCTGGACAGTTTTCAAACAAGTCTTTTTATGATTTAACATGATTGCAATGAAGCTGACAATGATTGTATGATTGTAATGAAGATTTCTTAAGCCCAAATCACCATGAAGTATTATTACAATTTGCCCAGAAACTGAAATGATCAATTAGAATAAAAGACTGCCTTGCTTAGATATATATTTTGTCCCTTCCTTCCTTCCTCTCTTTTTATTTAAAATTATTTCATTTAAAAGAGAAATTCTTTTTTGTGTGGTATAATTGTGCTGTTAGCAAGGAGTGTTCTCCTTTCCAGCTTAATCCTACTGAATCTAGGCAGTAAGGCATCATGTATCTTCATATTAAATTGAGGTAATTTTAGGTGTTGCAGGGCCATATGAAACCATACTAGCTTCTATGTCCCCAAGGTGCTATTGTTGCAGTCAGAAATAACTGCTATAGAAATTTTGTGTAGACATTGTTTCTCATGTTTTCTGGCTTATTTACCGGTCAATAATATTTTGTCTTTGCTATGCAGTTTGTAAAAATTTCCTAGAAAGCTGATTGCTGGGCGAAGAAAATTCAATAGGTCTAATTTCTTGGTACTTCAGTGGCAAATTTTATACAGCCTTATACATATTTTCTTTTTATCCAAACTTAGTAAAGAAGTTTAAGACATTGAGGAACTTTTCTATACAGGAAATGGCAACCACAAGAATTGACTTATTGAATAAAGAGATTACTGACTAGGGCAGAGATTATTGCTTGGCATTTTTCAAGGACTCATCTTTCTATGCATCTTATCAAAAGCTTTTCTTAACATCCCAATGCAAAAAATAATAATATGCTGATGCTGACTGTTTTTGCAGTGGGAAACTCAATCATCATAGGCATAATAGTTGTAGGAATGGAAGGGAAAAAAGTTGCATGGTGGTCATGACAGGGCTTAATAAGAATTTGTGTTAAAATTAAGGAACTCACCAGTTCTAGCTAATGAAAAGTCTAATAATCTTAGTGAATATCTATGAATGGTTAAGATACAAGACAAAACTATAGAAAAGCCGAAGCGATTGTAAGACAGAAAATTTCTGGACAATAATAGTATCAATCACTTCACTCAGCTTTGTAAGATCTCACGTGTAATGCTATAAACAAGAGAAAGTCTGGATAAAGAAAATGGCTACTAAAAGTGCAAGGAACAAAGATCCTATCTAGCATGAAGAGATTAAAAAAGCTTCTCTTGTTTCACTTTGCAAAAAGCTGTCAAAAAGTGGGCATCATTTTTCTTTGTGAGTACAGTGGTATCATACGACTCTTTGTGAATACAGTTCAGTATAAACACACACACAAAAAGAAAATTATTTAAACTGAAAGTATTGTTGCCAGCAAAACACCTGATATAAGATATACATAATTTTAGACCGAAGTTTGTATCAATATTTCCAATTATATGAACAATGTGGCTTGAGAACTTTTTTCCAAAATTTGAAAAGGTAGAAGCAAAATAACCATCCATAGTACTGGATAAGATTCTGGAAAATATTATAGCATGTTTATTTAATATATATATGTGTGTGTGTGATCATACAATACATACTGTATATATGATGCGTGCTATAATAGGGGATGAGACTTAAAGTGTCTACTATATATAAACTCCTAACCTTTAATATTTTAATTGGTATAATTTAAGCACACAGTAACATCTTATTGTGTCTCTCATAAATGAACACAAATTTAATGGTGTTGCAGTAAGCATATATCAGAAACTGGTGTAATATTTTATTTGCATACTCAATGCGCTCATTTTGAATGTGAGTTTTATGTTCTCCATGAGTGAAAGAAAAATAAAGCCACAATGTACAAAAAAATAAATCAGCACATTATTTTTGACTGTGGAACAGAATTGGAAAATTGACTATTCTTTAAATGTTATGGTTTCTCTCTGTTGAAATTCTTTTTCCTCTGTGCTCACTGTAGGTACTAGGACCTATTGAAAAATCTGCAAGACCATTGAAAGGAGAATGCAATCAATAGAGCAAATCCTAAGGCACTCTGTGTGGCCTGTTAGTTTTTCAGGAATTAGCACTTTATCTGAGGAGGTTTTTTTAATTCTTTTAGCCAGTGAACTATGCAGCTTATAAAAACTGACTTAAAGACTGATGAACCAGTGAGTCATCAAGACTGTTTTCATGTGAGGCTCTGAAATATGTGATTGTCAGTGCATAAAGGCTGCATCTGTATTCACACTGAGCTATGGCAAGACTTGTCCTACAGCACTGAGTCCAGCTGGAACAGAATAGCTGGTGTCTAAGTTAGCAACCATTAGAAGCCTCTCAGAAAAGACAGACATGTTTTGAGTGATCCCCAGCCTGGGTCAACGTTTCAACTAAGCATAGGGATTGTTTGAAATAGAAAATAATTTGGTTTGGCCCAAAAATGACTGGAGACCATTCTATTAATTTGAATAGCAGAAGGGATCACATTGCAGGGTCCAGGACTCAGTCTCAGCTGTGGCTGAAATACCGGTACAGCCAGAGCCTCATAGCCCTGCTTGAATCAGGCTTTTCATGCCCTACATAAATTATGAAGTGGCGGTTTATTTAAGTGATTTTTATGTTCCTGATTGCACTACAGCTAAATTTAAAATATCTTCTTTAAGAACTGTTTATCTTAGCCCTAATGCCGCCTCAAGGCTCATTCCCTGCTAAGACCATTCCATTTCATTTTAATAACTTTAATTTTTTTATAGAAACTGATTCACTGGAGCCTTGCTTCTTCAGTCACTAATTGTTACACCATGTTTACTGAAGTAATTGATTGGAAAATATAATTTGATTGCTGCTGCTGACTTACTGTGTTCCTCAATGCTTCAGTGCTTGAAATGTAGCCAATGGCTTTGTCTTCTGATGTGAATAATGGTATGTTTCTCTAAGGCTGAATTTAACTCTCATGTATGTCAGTATATATAAGAAGTTACACTTACTTAACTTGGCATTTTCTACACTTGTAACACCGAAACAAAGAATGCTTGCAGCAAATGTACTGCACTACTAACAAAACATAGCATGCAGTTATAGAAATTAACCAAGTGCTAAATACTGTAATGTGACACCATCAATGCAATTCCTCTCTCGGTTTGTATCAGAAATCCCCTACAGGAATGAACTTGAGTTACACACTTGTCACTGAATTCTTTGCGCATGCCACTAAATCTTTTCCTTTCACTCTCTATCCTTCACTTGACTTACAAATGGATTACTTCCCCTTCCTTCCGATAGGTTTGTAATCCTGACCATCTGCTTCCATTCGCTATGACTGCGATCTCCCCTTTGACAGAATAAGTTCTAGCAAGGGATTGTTAAGAGCCTTGTTTTCTGAGCAACTAACCAACTAAGATTTTTTTACTGTCAGCAGTGTTGTGGTTTAACCCCAGCCAGCAACTAAGTACCACGCAGCTGTTTGCTCACTCCATTCCCCTCTCCTGGTGAGATGGGTAGAAGAATCAGTAAAAGGTAAAACCCATGGATTGAGGTAAGAACAGTTTTATATTTGAAATGAAGTGAAATATAATAATCATCATCATGAAAAGGAGATATATAGAGGAATAAGTCCAAGGAATATGGAAAAAAACACCAACCTGAAACCAAGTGATGCACAATACAATTGCTCACTACCTGCTGACCAATACCCAGTCCATCCCCAAGCAATGCTCACCCCAGTTTATATACCAAGCAGGACATCCTATGGTATGGAATACCCCTCTAGCTGATTTGGGTCAGGTATCATGTCTCTGCTTCCTCCAGGCTTCTTGTGCCTCTCCTCACTGGCAGAGCATGGGAGACTGAAAAATCCTCGATCAGGGATCCCTTGGGCAGGGATGCCTCACGCTAGTTGTTGCTATTTAGCAACAACTAAAATAGTGTGTTATCAGCATTGTTCTCAGACTAAAGTCGAAACACAGCATTGCACCAGCTGGTAAGAAGAAAATTAGCTCTATCCCAACTGAAACCAGGTCAGCTACCATTACTCTAGTGATGTGTTTGTGATCATTCTGTTGTTGTTATGCCAGAAAGAAGGGGGCTTTCAAGGCAAAAGATAAAGAGGCTTTATAAAACTTGCATTATAAATACTTGTGTTCTGTGCAGCTTCTCAGCTACTGAGAATATGAATAGTGCTGAATGCAATTTTGCCAACATATGACTGAATGCAGCTGAGGTATGAGGCAGTACTTCCAGGAGTGCAACTTTACTGAAGAGAAGAACTCTTCTTGATCTTCTTTCTTCAAGATAGGGTATACACTGCCACAGCTGGCTGTGTTCTCACCCCTGGAGATGCAGAGGAGAAAGAAGGGGACTAAACACAAGAAAGGGTTTATGTGCTTGAATTCAAGTTGAAAGTTGTGGTACAAAATACATGTTACTGCTGAACTCAGAAGCTGCACCCTTGGTGCTTACATTTTGGTTGTAAAGATTCTGGAGTATGTATGTGTGTTAGGGAGGAAATGATGGCATTACACCCACCTTACTCTAATGGGTACAAACTTAAATGGGGGAAGTTTAGATTGGATATGAGGAAGAAATTCTTTCCTGTAAGGGTGGTGCGGCACTGGAATGGGTTGCCCAGGGAAGTTGTGAATGCTCCATCCCCGGCAGTGCTGAAAGCTGGGTTGGACAGAGCCTGGGGTGGCATGGTTCAGTGGGAGGTGTCCCTGGCCATGGCAGGGGGGTTGGAACTAGATGATCTTAAAGTCCTTTCCAACTCTAACTATTCTATGATTCTATGGCATTGACACTTGCTTAGAACCTTCATTTCTATTTCTGCTGTATTTTATCACCTCGTTGTTGAATATAAAATGGATCTAAGCAGAACCATGAATATAAGGCTCCTTTGTGCTCCACAGTGCCCTGATTGTGTAGTGAGAGATGCCAGCATCTGTCTTGCTATCCCATGTTGGATCTCTGCACCCAGAACTCATTTTGGCACAGTTGCACAGCTGCATTAGGAAGAGATAGTATTATGGAATTGTTTAGGTTAGGAAAGACCTTTAAGTTCAAGTCCAACTATGAACCTAGCACTGCCAAGTCCACCAATGCATCACAGTGTCCCTAAGCATCACATCTACATGACTTTTAAATACCTCCAGGGATGGTGACTCCACCGCTTCCTTGGGTAGCTTGTTCTAATGTTTGAGAGTCATTCTGGTGAAGAAATTGTTCCTAATATCCAAGCAGTCCAATATCCAATCTCCTCTAGTGCAATTTAAGGACATTTTCCATTGCTTTATTGCTTGTTACAAGGAGAGACCAGCACTCACCTTGCTATAACCTCCTTTCAGGTAGTTGTAAAGAGTGATACACTCTCCTCTGAGCCTCCTTTTTTTCAGACTAAAAAACCCCAGCTCCCTCAGTTGTTCCTCATAAGACATGTGCTCTAGAACTTTCACCAGCTTTGCTGTCCTTCTTTGAATGTTCTCCAGCACCTGAGTGTCTTTCTAGTAGTAAGGGCCCCAAACTGAGCACAGTCTGGAATGTTTTCACACAGAGATATGTAAATCTCATCTTGTAAGTCTAATTGTTTCTTCTTCATAGAATTGTAAAGTCATAGAATTATAGAATAGTTAGGATTGGAAATGACCTTAAGATCATTTAGTTCCAACCCCCCTCCCTTGGGCAGGGATGCCTCACGCTAGACTGTGTTGCCCAAGGCTCTATCCAATCTGACCTTGAACACTGCTAGGGATGCAGCATTTATCACTTCTTTGGGCAGCGTATTCCAGTGCCTCACCACCCTTACAGTAAAGAACTTCTTCCTTATATCTTATCTGAAAGGTTATAGAAATTAATTCAGAATTTATTTGAGGTGGTTGGTTTTTTTCCCCCCAATATTTGGGCTCCTTAGGTTATTTAGGTTATTAGGTTAATTAAGATCAATATAATTTTATTTTCTTTTACTTTTTTTATAGTGTTTAATTGAAAAGTGGGGAAAGTTTAATATTCTCAAGTCAATGATTTTGGTATTGATGCAGTGTGCTTTTATCAGGCTATTGAAGCAGATGTCTACAATTCAATATATATTTAATCATCATTCTACAGCAATAGAACTTAAATAGAGTCAGGTCTGTGAAATCTTCTTTAATATTCTGGGTGTCAGAAAATTTGTCTCTCTAAATAAATAATCTTTAATTATTAGGGGTGTTTTATTTTTTAAAGATAATCTGCTGTGTTTAAATCTTGTAATGTTTCAGAATAAAAACATGAATTCATAATAAAAAATTATGAAATGGTAAAATAAATGAGACAAGAATATACCTGAAAATACTTAGAAAACCTCCTGGGTTTAATTTAGGATTTTGGTTTTTTTTTTTTTTCTTTTCAGAAAAAATGGAAATATTCACCTCATGAAATCTCTGATATGTGGGTATTTATAGCAACCTTCACCTTCTGAAAATCACATGCTGGATAGGCATTTGATTAATAATGCAATAATACAAATCACAATGCAAATTAAATTCAGAAATAAGATAGCAGATGGCAAACTATTTCTTTCCTGGCAGAAAAAATGGCAGACTGGCATTCTATAGTTGCAGGACATCATATTTCACATCTGTATTATCAATATCTTGAATTAGGCTTGCATTGACTTTTGATATTGTAAACAGTTGCCTGCTTTTAACAAACAACAGATGTATGAATTGCCTATGATTGTATTGGCTTACCTATATGTGATATATATGAATATTCAGAGGATTAGAAATAATTTTTCTTAGGAGGTACTGATGTGGCATCAGCAGCATTTGTTGGAATGATTAGATACATTGCATACATCATTGTGAGCTCACTCAGAATGTATTTAGAACTGTCAACCTCCCACTTTTACGTAATCACCAATTAAATAACATAAAAATTCCTTTCTTTCCTCCTCTTCCTAACCCTATAAACCCCGGGCTTATTCCAGTTCTGTGAACAAATAGAGATGGAATGAATCTTATCTAGACATTTCAAATACAGTATTTACCAAGAATGCGTGGTGACAAACTTCAGGGATTAACAGGTGTGCAGAATATTACCTATAGTAGGGATTTGCAATATTTTGTTCAAGTAGATTTCTGCAGTCACCATGTGTTGTTTGCTGTTGTCAGAAATGGAAGCAAAATTAGAGTGTAGAGGAAAACATAGTTTTCGTTGCTTCAAAACACTTTAAACAATATCTTAGGGATGTCAATTTTTACTAATGCTAAATATAGCACTGATAATGGATTTAGAAAAGTATGCCACTTTACCTACATATTGTAGATACCCTTAGGTAATCTGAGAGAATCTTTTTACATTAGACATTTTCTATGTCTTCAGAAGAGAGATACCTTTACAACAAGCTTTTCTTCCATGTGTCAGCATTTTAATGGGCTCCAAGTAAGAAGTATTTTTTTATTGCATCATGAGTTGATTATTAAGAATTTGGTCCAATGTGCAGTGACTAGGTAATTGAAGATTCTAGATAGTACAAAAGCTACACTGATTACTAGAGATTTTGCTTAATTGAAAGGTATGATAATTGCTAAAAATTCTGTGTAACAGTCAACTATGTTAACTGCTAGAAATCAGAGATAGCAAGTCATGCTGATATCTCATTTTTCATGTGACAATAAAGCTCTAATTATAACTTCAAATCTGTGACCATTCCTGACTCTACCAAGAATTCCTAAAATAATCTTCTGGTCACTGTAGTGTTGGGTGACAACGCTCACAGCCTAGAGGAAGATCTTCTAATTGGCTATATATTTCCATTGGTTTAGGCCAACAGATGTCGCTTCACTGTTTTTCCTTCACCATCAATGCCCAAAGCTTCATCTTCTGCTATGGGTCTGTGAGCTTTCTAATTCCATCCAAAAATCTCTCCCACAACTGCCATACTGCATGGTCTTTTTTCCTTCCCAAGAATTAGTTGGTTCATTTTAGATGTAAATATGCATCCAAATGATAGGAATCATCTGCTTCTGAGTGTGCTCTGCTCTCAGTTTTGTCTTCTTTGGTAAATAGGAGCTGTCACAAAGACAGGATCAGGGTATAGCTAAATGTCAGCTGCATCTGAAAGAGGAAGAAACTTTCCAATAGGCATTGCGTTTTGAATATTGTAAGATAATTAGCTGGAAATCTCAGTGTGAGGATTCATACGTTGCACAAAATTTGTTGTATGCCTAACAAAACTCTGGATATTGTTATCCAGGAATATTTTTCTCTAAGATTTGATCTTGTTAAGATTTTTATCTCAGATTTATACATGATGATGAATTAGGCCAGTGTTGCATTACAGAACATTTTCAGTGGTTATTGTTTGGCATCACATGCTTTGTGCTACCATGTGACGAGATTTTCCTACTTATTATGTATTTCCTCTCCCAATTTATCTCCTCCCAGTTCAGCTTTATTGATTTTAAGTCTTTCATTTTTTACCAGTAGCTTTGGGCTTGTTCCCTCCTTTCACTAGGTCTGCCCACACATGTGAGATAGGTGGTAAACCTTATGCTCTAGTGCAGCAAATTTTCTGATATGGATCTAGACTTATTTCTTATGTTGAAACTGATGCATCAGAGCCAACATCAGTGCAGTATAAAACATTTATTCCTCTTTGTTAAAAAAAAAAAAATAAAATAAAAGCACAAATTCTTTAAATGAACTGTTCGATTTTGAGCAGGAAATGAAGAAGAAAGGCCCTGGTCTCATAAGACAAGGTCTTATGTTGTGCTTAACCTCATTTAACCTCCAATTTAATCTCCCACACTAGCCTTACATTTATCCAAAGGATTCCAGGGATTTGGAGACACTAATAGAGGTCGCTGTAACCATACTTAAGGGTTTGAGAATCATTTAGGTTGGAAGGGGCCTCCAGAGATTTTCTGATCCAACCCCTTGCTCAAAGGAGATCCAGTTAGAGCAGGTGTTCAGGGCTATCCCCAGTCAAGTTCTGAGCACCTCCACAGCCTTTTCGAGCAACCAGCACCACTATTTGGTCACCCTCAAAGAGAAGTTTTCCTCCCTGCATATCAAATTGGTATTTCCCATGTTCCTGCATGTGTTTATTGCCTTTTGTACCTCCACTGCACTCCTCTGAGAAGAGTCTGGCTCTGGCCACTCTACACCCTCTGTTTAGGTACTTGCAGACAGTAGTAAGAACTTTCTAAGCCCTCTCTTCTCCCAGCTGAAAAAACACTAGATCGCCCAGCCTCTCCTCTTATGTCCCATGCTATAGTCCCCTCTCCTCAGGCACCTCTATATGTCTGGTGCTTCACTTTCTCTCTAACACTGGGGAATCCACAGCTGGACTCAGCATCTTAGTATGTTTTACCAGAGCAGAAAGGAAGGCTCTTCTCTCTCAGCTGCTGCCTGTGCTTTTGATAATGCAGCCCGTGTAGCTCTTGACATTTCCTATATGTGCATATTGCTGGCTTATGTTGAACTTGTCCTCAGCACCACTAGGTCCTTTTTCTGCCCATCTACTTTTTCAGCCTCTTGGCCCCCAACCTGTACTGTTGCATGGAGTTAGGACATGCCAGACACAGGGCTTTGTATTTACTTGAGTTTCAAGAAGTTTTCATCAGCCCACAGCCCGTCAGGTATACCCTGAAGAGCAGCCCTGGCCTCCAGGGCTTACTGACAATTCCTCCAAACTTGACATTGACAGCAAACTTGCTGTAAGTACAGTTGTGTTAATGGTGATAAGGACAGACTCAATGTCATGCCTGAGTTAAGGTTAACTGTAGACATAACCACTTCTTAAAGTATCTTTATCATGCTACTATGGAAAATTTCCTCGGCCCTCATCTTCTCCCTTTTCTTGCTCACTGAATTATTTTGACTTTCCTGCTGTCAAATTAATCTCCACCAACTCTTTCTGTTCTGCTTGGCATTCAGACAATTCATTTAATTGAAATGATGTTTTTTTTAAGTTTTACACTGACCTTGTAGTTAAACTTGTTATTTTCTTCTTTATTGTAATTGTCCTCAGTCTTTCAGCTACCTTTAATACAATAGTCTTGAGTTTGGGACTCCATGCTTTTTCAATAGTTTCTTTCAAAGGGTGACTATGCAGAGAAGGAAGGAATGTGACCAGTAATTTTAACTGGGGAAAAATATGCAGAAAAGCCCAAAACATCCAGTATTTTGGGTTGTCCCTCTTTGTGCCAGAACAGGTAGCTCATGGTAACTTTGTATAATGGAAACTAATTCTGGAAAATCAAGCCATTCAGAAATCTGGTGGGTATTTTTTCTTGCTTCATAGTAGGGTAGGCAACAAATGTTATCCAACCTAGAGACTCAGCAAGTTTTTCTTGCATATTCTGAGCCCTCAGAATGCAAGTCTCATGAATGGAAATCTCATTTGGATTTTAATACTGTTATAGGCTTCCTTTAAATTGTTTATGAAGGATACTCATTGCTATTGAATCATTAAACTGTACTTTCTATTAATAATTTTGTCAGGTCACTGGTTTTGCATCAGAAGGTTTTTCCTTGCAACGTCAGTGCTACATCTTTCATAGTGATAAAGTATTCAGGACAAAGTGAGTTTTTGTATCCAGGCTTACTGCTAAGCCCATGAAGAGATGGAGAACAGTTTCCTATTTTTTTTTCATTGTATTAGCAAAAATCTGCAGCATATTTTTTATATTTAGAATTTTAAAGTAGTTCTATATAGCTTTACATATCTACACTGTGCATTTCAGACAAAAAAGAAAGAAAAAATCTTTATTAATATTTAATATTAAGTACCTTCAGTAGAAAAATTCCTGAGTAGAAAATCCCTGAGAGGTAAGATATTGTACGTCAGAAGCATACAAAAAAATCTTTAACCTGTGCAAAAAACCTTTAACTTCTTTTTTTGAGCCTGATAAGGCAAAAAGATCATGTGCTTTATAAAGGAAATTCAATAAAGCAGTCAACTACACCTTTGTTCATATAATCCTCAAATACTTCTAGAAGGATAATCTGTCATTATTCCCTGCTGTTGATAGAGAATTCTTTGCTGTAGTAGCCTATCATGGCATTCATCCTACCCACTATTGTAGACATCTTCATCTGAGCTAGTTGTTATAAAGCCTGTTTATACTCAACAGAGAGAAATATGCTTTAAAACCCATTTCACCTGATATATTTTTGGTAAAATAAAATCAATCATTCTTTGGAAGAACCTGTTTGTAAAGGAAGCATCAGGCATTGCTGACATAAATATGGTAGATATTTCATCAGATGAGTCCCATGTCTAGCTACTATTATACAATATTTACTTAACTGTTTCTTCTTATGTTTGGAGCTCTAAGTAGTTGGGTACACTAGTTTAATCTAGTGGATTTTGGCTATGAAAACTTCACTTTCATGGAATTTCAGCTTTTCATGGAATTTCTTTACTTGTCAAAGTTGTCTTTATATTTAAATGTGAAATGTCTTACATAACTAGCACCTGAAAATTTTCTTCCTTGCAATAAGCAGGTGCATAAATCCAAACTACCCAGGACATATCATTACTTGAAATTATATGAATACCTGACACTCAGTTTGCTACTTCTCATTCACCTAACTTCTCATTTTGAGAGAAGTTTCTTTTATTCTATCTTTCAGCTTTTTTTCTTCTTAATAGTTCCACAGATCTAGAGATGTGTCATAAATGATGTGTCATTCAAAAATGAAGCTGATTATCTTTTGCCATTAATGATTCTTTTTCCTTCTTTGAGAGTGTGCAAAGAGGCATTTATTGCCAAGGAACCAAGAACCCTGTTCCAAGAAGGAAAAATTTCAGGCACAGCACAAAGAAGAATTGTGCATCTTGTTGAAATTCAAACCAAATATAAGCAGCAGTACTGCAGTAAATTTCTATTCAGCCTGGTGAAAACCCACTAATAAATGCTGCAGAAGGTCTATATATGTTGTTTTAAAGATCCACACAAGAGTAGAAAAGGGTGTTATTTTGGACTTCATACTTCATTTTTGCCCTGGTTTTTACAATAATTTTCTGCTTTTAAAGAATCACATAAATATCATAATTAAAAAATGCATTGCTTTTGATTAAATAATACTGAGCATTTATTACGTATTGAAAATCCTTTTTATTTGTTACCCATTAACATAGAAAATTTATATGTTGTGTTATAATTTTTTTTAAGTTATTTGCCTCTGGTTTTGCTACTTGAAAGAGGGAGCAATTTACAGCAGTTTGTGTCTGGGAGAGCAGAAGTGAAAGAAGTCAGGTTCTAATGAGTGCCTCTTTTCAGACTATGAGATTATCTGGAAAGCATCCCAAGCTTTGTGCAAACCTGAACAGCAGAAGAGGCAGAGAGGAAATCAATGGGTCAGGAGGCTAAGCTGCCCTATACATCCTGGCTTTTACATGGGTTAAAAATGCTCTTTCTGTTACTTTACTTGCTTGTGTTATAGAATCATAGAATCACAGAACAGTTAGGGTTGGAAACAGACCTTAAGATCATGTAGTTTCAACACGCCTGCCATGGGCAGAGACACCTCACACTAGACCATGTCACACAAGGCTCTACCCAACCTGTCCTTGAACACTGCCAAGGATGGAGCATTTACCCCTTCCTTGGGCAACCCATTCCTGTGTCTCACCACCGTTTCTTCTTTATATCTAATCTAAACTTTCCTTATTTTAATTTGAACTCATTACCCCTTGTCCTATTGCTACAGTGCCTAATAAAGGGGAGCAAAACCAAAATGTCATAATTAGCAGGTAACGTTACTCAATTCTGTACCCAAGAATTAAACCGAGGTCCTAGCATGGTAAGTTGGGGGAGGCAAAAATGGACCAAACCAAGCAGTCAGGGTTTGTGGAGCCTGATAGCTTAGTGTGGCCACTTCCAGAGGAGCCTGCTCCTTAGCCAAATCAGTTAAAAATGTGTTTAACTTTCAGTATTCAAAGAGTATTTCTTTAGTTTATGACTGGGTATAAGTCATATAAGACACCTAAATAATTTCTGAGAAATTTTGCTTCTAAACAGACTGCAGAATTGGCACTGAGGGCTGGATACATACTGTGTCTTACACACAGACACTTTTGATCTGCAGTGCAGCTAATGGAGAAAGGTACACCATCTCGTCCTGACTTAGAACTTTCTTGGGCCCACCAGAGGCCCAGCTATTTTCTATTCCAATGTTTTCTATTCTTTCAATATAAAGGGAGACCAGAGCGGCTTGGCTTCTAGTTGAAGTTAGTTCGAATGGATCCTGGCCCAAATAATTCATTTGGCTCCCTATATAAATGTGTATTTTATGTTTCATTGAATTTGTAGGGAAGCTGCTATAAAAGGAATTTTTCTTAATAATATGATTTATAGTGTAATGAATGAAGCATAGTCCTGAAGAATTGCTTAGAATATGGCCATTTGTTTCTGGCAGCAATCTGTGGGCCTTGGCTGCAGGACATTCTTATTACTGCTCAGTGAGAAAAAGCTGGCAGCCAAGATTGCTCATACCAGGAAAACAGACAGCCATAGTCTGAAAAAAGCCTTTAGAAACATCTGACATGTATGCATGTGTATGTCTTTAAGTCTATAAAAAATCATGACCCCAGTGGTATTTCTGCATTCATCCTTAAAGGGATTGTAGTTGCTGAGTGCAGATGCAGAATTCTTGTTTCTATTCTGTATAAAATTATTGAGTGTTTTTGTATATATATTTTGTCTTCTCAGAGTATTTATCATGTTATGATACTGCATATAAGCTTAGCACAGCACATTTCAGATAGAGACATATAGAAAAAATCTGCATATAAGTAAGGCAGGGGTAATGGGGGCTGGGGACATAATCTTCCCTATACCACTATATATTTTTTTGTTTTGATTTTTATGGAATCCAGTCTTGCTTTAATTGTTGTGTTCTGGAAGCTACATAACTCTTCTGGCATGAGTAACAGTGTCAAAAGGTTTTCACAGATGCATTACAATGTCAGACTAAACCTCTCTACATGAATAATTATAGTACTTTTATGCTGCTTTTCACCTGCATCAGCTTCTCTGTTGATCTTTGCACCCTTTGTTGTTCTCGCACCATTTTGACAGATTGTTCTCTCTTAAAATGCATATAGACAGTCAGGTACAACTCCTCACAACTGTAACTGATGGCTAGGAATCACATGCATCTTACAGCTGTCCTTGCTTACTGCTTCCTTGACCTTCTTGTCCTGCGAAGAGAGGGGCATGCTCATCACTGTTGAACAGAGAGGCACTGTTTCACTTGCCATATTGAAAAGAGAACCTGAAATAGATTTCCACGTTTCATAATGACCAAAAAAATTAGTTGATGAAAATATTTTATTTTAATGAATATACTGTGATTTTTGGCAATTTAAAGTGTTATGTTACAGTACTCAATACAAAATAAACCACATTTTTTAAATAACTTCATAAGACAGTGCCAAAATATATTGAATAGCATTTTGCCCTGTTTCCCTTGAGAACATTTTCCCCTTTTCTCTCCAGATCATCAAGGCTGTAGTAGTTAAGACATTAGAAAAAATTCATTTTCTAGTAAAAAATAATTAGTTCTTCTTAATTTGCTTCAGTCTCAGTAAAATGCTTGATCCAATTGCTGTAAGAAAAATTATCATGTTTTCTTAAGAAAGAGAAGGTGGAGGTTCACAGAATAATTGCAAACTCAGGTTTTCATACAGGATATCAGATGAACTCATACCAGGTATATATCATTACTGATGCCACAAACTTAAGAAGCATTGTCATTTCAGAAGAAAACTGGGCTAGCATTCTGGAGGAAATGAATGACCTTGAGAAGTGAGGTAATTGAAACATTAAAGCATTCAGTAGCGCAAAACAAGATTTTAAGTCCCTAAAGATAAAACTTGTTGGTTTGTGTGGCTTTTTTTTTATAAATTTAGTTATTTGGTGTGTTGCCTGCAATAGCTTGTAACAAATCTGAGGCCTGATCTGGCACTTCCAAACAGGTGTTATTTATAGGCGTTTTTTTAACCAGCACAATCTGAAGTATGGGTAAGTGAGGCTACTGTTAACACTAGAGTGTTTTATGCTGGCATTTTATAGTTGGACTCACGTCTACAGGTACATTTGAAAGCTTTGTGAGTTTACTTTCAAGGTAGCAGCTGCAGAGAAACATATAATATCAACCATCTTTGGCTAGGAAAAGGAAGGACAAATGTTTAGTCTAGGTAGAACATTTGTTTTTTGAACTATGTGTTTATGGTGGATAGTCCACAGGCCAGCCTCTTCAGAGAAGGGAGATGAAAAAAGACACTTTTGTGTTAATGACTCTACTGGTATACTTTTGTACTCAACATCTCCCAGTGTATGGGAGTTGAACATGGCACACCTGGTGGATTTTAGAGGCCTTTGTGACTTTTCAGATTTTGGCTTTGGTTTCCCTGGATTTGCAGAAACATTTCTGGACAACAAGCATATAGAATCATAGAATAGTTTCGATTAGAAGGAACCTTAAAGATCACCTCCTTTCAACCTCTTTATGATGATAAGGGACACCTTCCGCTAGACCAGGTTGCCAGGTTGCTCAAAGCCCAGTCCAATGTGGCTTTGTCCTCCTGGTCACACTTCTCTTGATGCAGCCCAGGATACAGTTGGCTTTTTGGGCTGCAAGTGCACATTGCCAGGTCAAGTTGAGCTTCTCATCAATCAGCACCCCCAAGTCTTTCTCTTCAATGCTGTTCTCAATATGCAGCTTTAGGTCCATTTGGCAGGTTTCTATAGTACAAACCAGGCTGCACTCTTAACAGTCCCAACAGTTCAATTCCTAATTTCAGTTTTGTGTTCACTGGGGATTCTGTGGACAAAGTCAGACAATGCAACTCACCATGTCCTGACATACTTCTGTCACTGCATTCTGTATAGTGCTTCCTCTGCTCTCAGGTCTGCCTCTTCAAACATCTGGACTCATAAGGAATAAATACAATTTGTTCCTTGAAACTTTTTTCTTTAGACTAAGTTATCAATCAGCTCCAGGGCCATATCATAGAGGACTGAAAGTTTCTTTTACTGTTCAGTTGTCATACTAAAGATAAAACTCATTGTTTCTTTTCCTGTGAGTCAGGGTAGTCTTTACATAAAACAACGGCAAGGATTACTTGGCCAGACATAGCCTAATTTCCTTTCTCCTTGAGAAATGTTTGGCATGATTGGAAAATTGTCATTAGTTTCTATTTTGCTATTCATTTCTTTTATCTTCAGTCTGCTTGAGATTGTAAACTCCAAATGAAAGCACTACCAAATCAGTATGCTCTCCACTGTTATTTTTCTGCAGTTAATTTCTTGCATGGCATAGAAAAGAGGGTGAACATTAAGGTTGGGCTGATCAAGAGAATTTATGCAAAGATGGTAAATATCTTCATGCATATGCCCGGATACTTCTCTGTGTAATTTTGAAAAATGAAACTTGCATTCACTTTTTACCCTAATATCATGTCTACTTACCTTATCTGAGGATGTAGCTGTTGCTTCAGTTGGATACTGCAATGCTGCATGTTGGAGATGCTCTCCAACTCGTGGCCCATGAGGAGCATAGCTCCTGTGTGCTCATTTGGGCTGCCTGCAGGAGAGAGCCTTTTGAAGCACACCAACATAATCCCAAGGTTCTCTGCCCACACCACTCTCTTCATTGCATAGTATTTGCCTCTTTGTATGTAAGATCAGTTCCATCAGTGCCTTCTGCTGCCTTACTCCTTCATGTGTGCAGGGCTGTCACGCTTCTTTTGTAACAAGAAGGAGATTTATTGCCTTGCATGCATTGTTCGATGGATGTAGATATATGTTTTATTCCACTGTAAAAGTCATTCATGAACAGGGATGAAATATGATCTTAATCTTTATTCAGATAGAGCTCAAAGTCACAGCAGCAGAATCATTATGATCCCTTTCCGAAAGCAAGGGTTGCAGGGAAGCAGCAGAGCAGAGTTGTGGGCCGTGTTTCCTAGACTGAATGGTATCCCTAGAATGAGGTGCTGTGGGTTAGCATGGTTTTGATGCTTCTGCAGCTATGTATTCTCAATATATACTGTAGTTTCTGATCTTCATGCTCTTCTCAGACATATTTCACAATGTATCAGAGTGATCAGGTCCTGGGAATGATGTAACATATCAGAGCAACTAAAAGAAATGAGAGTTCTGTCTTTTAACACAATAGCAGCCAGTGGAATTAGTCTTAAGTAGCATATGATGTTGACTCACCTTTATTTTCACCTTTTTCTGTAATTTAATTTTGTGGACAGAGGAATCACCTCTGTGAAGTTGTTAACCTTTCCAAGGAAAGACTGGAGTCTAGAACAAATTAGTATGGTTGCAAACAAATAAATTGTTCACTCGCCTCCCCTCATTCTGTGACTCTGAGGTTGAAGATAAAGAAAAATACCTAAAGCATTAGAGGGGAGGATACACTATGGGAGAAAGAATCTCTCTGCCATGCTTCAGGAGTGAAAATAAATTTCTGAACATAATCAGAGTGAGAGCTTTTGAAGTAGTTCATTGCACTCTGCCAACCACAGACCTTTCTGTTAAGTTTGATACTTTTATGTGATATTATTACTGAGAAAACATTTATTTTAGTGAGGTGTTTTAATGGATTTCTTCATATGCTTATCTTGGTGTAGCATTTTTGCCTACTGTGCCTACTGTCCTCAGGCAAATGTCCCACTAACCCTAAGAAGTGTACCTGTTGACTGTGGTGACTGTGCTGTAAGGGCAGTTCTGATGCCACTGCATGCTCTGGCTTGTTTGCCAAGCCCTTAACTGACAGAAAATGATACTGTGTCAGATCATCTGCAGTTGATTAAAAGGGCTACCTGTCAAGAAGATAAGAAGCAAACTCCTCATTCTTTTCCTACTGATGTCTGCTGGGTGTTTGATATCTTTGCAGTATTTTACAGGACACTTCACATTATAGTTTCTTCTGAGTGTAGTGTTAAAGAAAAGTTACCTTGTTGTTCCTTTCTTTGCTTTTTTTTTTTAATTTTTTTTTAATTAAATGTTTCCTTATCTTTCTTTTATGGTATCAAAAATTTGAATTCTTTCTGAATTAAAGACCTGAACTAAAATTCTCCCCCAGCCTAAAACTGCAGCAATCCAACTGACGAGGAAATCTTCAAGATTAGTGTGGATTTTGGTCTAAGCATTGTTCATGAAGAGGGGGTTTAGGAGCTGCTGGGATAGCAACTAATGCTTTAGATTTGCTTGGCAAAAGCTCTCTTAGTTTACAGAGAAAAGTTCTTTTGCAAAGAACTGGAGAAAGAATTCTTCCTTCCCTGGCAGTAACAAAGAACTGAGGTTTCATATGCATCTTAAAAAAAAATTGTTTAATGCATTTTCAGGCTGAGAATTGTGCACCCAGCCACCATATCCTTCCAATCCTTGAAATAAAGAAAACTGGATTTAAAATAAACTGGTAAACAGTGGTATATCTCGTTTTCACTTTTCAGATCTTTAAACAGCTTTCTTCATGTACGCAGACTCAAGAATGGACAGTCCCATGGGTGACCAAAGCAAAACCAGTACGCAGCTTCCTCCTGCTGAATGTATTGCAAAGGTTGTTATAGATTGTCCTCTGAAATGAATTTCATAAAACAAGTTCAGAATGTTAGCTGCAAGCATGAATGCTTTTAAATCAAAGTTTCCTGAACTCATGCTTTCTGAAGCATCAATGATGAGAACATCACAGCAGGGAAGAGCAGGTAATAAAACAACTGCTTCTTCAAAATCCAGGTCAGGGCCTTATGTTAATTCTGTACTCACCAACCTATTTTTGTAAAAACAACTTTCACAGAACTGAAAGGAGAAGAGTGATTAAATAACACATCTGGCCCTGAAATATTATTTCTTGATGTGATAACTCGAAAAACTGCAAATGGCAATTGTGGTGTAGTTACTGTGAGATAAATTCTGCTCATCTGTCAGCACCTGCTGGGCAAAGAGAGGGGAGGAGACTGAATTGAGTCTTCATCTTATTCACATAGCCTGATTATACATGAGCTTTAAATTCAGCTGTCATTTCACTTTATATTTTTATCTCCATTCAGTTTCCAGTGAAGTGTTCCTGTGTTCTTGAGAAAAAAAAGGAGGCCATGATTAGGTAGGAAAGTGAAGCATGCGTTCCATTACAGAAAGCATCATCTCACCCCTAAATCTGATTAGTTATTGTTCACTTAAGTAGCACCAACTATGCTCATATGCTTTACAATCCAAGCCATAAGGCACAGACCCTGTCCAAATGCAAGTGTAGCAGCCCATGGATGTCACTCATAGAAAACAGAGCCTGAAAAGGCTCCAGTGGAGATCCTCTGGGCCTGAAGGTTTGGCCCATATTTTCCAGGAATCCTCTTTCTGAATTTTCACAGTGGCCCTTGCTCCCTGCCAGTTCACATTCATCCTGTTAGCCAGTCAGTGCAATGTGGGAAAGGAGCCTAAACACTTGCATTTTAAAATCTGTGGTGTTCTGATTAATTCATTTAATACTTTTGTACAATAGAGGAATTTAAACATAACTGTGTGTCCTGGGTTCAGCAGTAGCAGTCATTTTTTTTTTTTTTTTTTTCTCCTTCTTAGTAGCTTGTGCAGTACTCTTTTCAACTTTCAGCCTGGGAGCAGTGTTGATAACACCGATGCTTATAGTCACGGCTTAGAACATCTGGTTTGATCAAGGAAGCCGGGAGGAGGCAGAGACAGGACACCTGACCCAAACTGACCAAAGAGGTATTCCAAACCACAGCACATCATGCCCAGGATGGAAAAACTGGGGGCAGGAACCCGGAAGAGCTCTGTTCACAGCTTGATCATTGCGGGGTGAGCAGTTGTATCCTCTTCCCTTGTATTTCCCTGGTCATTATTATTATTGGTAGTAGCAGTAGTGATTTGTGTTATACCTTAGTTACTGGACTGTTCTTATCTCAACCCATGGGAATTACATTCTTTCGATTCCTCTCCCCATTCCCCCCACCCTCGGAGTTGGGGGGAAGAAGGAGCGGGGTGTGAGTAAGCAAACTGCGTGTTTTACAGCTTAAACCATGACAACGATACAAAGATATGTGAATTAAAAGCAATATTCTTCCAACTAAAAATATCTTATTGACAAATCTTGACACAAAAGTGGAATCTAAACATTCAAGGTACTTAAAACTGGGGTACTTAGACGTGGTATGCCTAAATTATAATACATACAGCTTAAGGTGCCTATTCCAACACACAAGTTTGCCGATGACACCAAACTGGGTGGTTAGGTTGATACTTTGGAGGGAAGGAATGCCACCCAGAGAGACCTTGACATGCTTGTGAGGTGGGCTGATGCCAACCTGATGAAGTTTAACCATGCCAAGTGCAAGGTCC
>JAOEHX010024473.1:0-15187 GCA_025448015.1 Bolborhynchus lineola | reverse complement strand
ATTACTTACTGGGGTTTCTGTAGGGTGCTGCCGAGGCTTTCCATCGGATTTGTATCCTGGCAGGGCTGGACGGGTCTGTGGGTTCCTTAGTCATGACTCCATGTACTGTGTGTTCTCATGTCAGCCGGGGGAAGTGACGTTTGTGAAAACTGGGAGCCTTATACCACAGTGAAAGTCCCTGTTGTTGCCGTGCGATGTTTTTTTTTGGGTTAATCAGTAACACAAATCAGTGTATTCCCGGAGCTGAAGTCACTTTGTCTTGTTCTGAAAAGGAAATAAAGAGGTTATGCTAAATCACACTCATGAGTCAAAGAACCTCATACAGCAGCAGGAAAACCACTGAACTTTAGACAGGAAGGTTTTGGTACAGGCTAAGTAATGGCATAGTTGAATAATTTATATAGCAAGTACAAACTTTCTTATGTTTGTCATACTCTGGCTTAGTGTGTGCGCAGAAACCCATTACTAGAAGAAAGGGTCGCAGGGTCTGGTGGAGGTGGAGAGGAAAGCTGGTAGCTTGGACTTCTGCAGTGGTGAGGAGCGTGGTGCTCTTCCTCCTAAGGACGGGGTAAGCCAGAGAAAGGAAGACAGAGTTCTCCAGACAGTTTGAGAGGTTTCTATGGAAAGGGCTGGTCTCTGGTGCTGCACGGAAAGTTTAAATCAGACTTTTGTTAGGGCTGCCAATGCAGTGAGACCTGTTGTTTCTTAATGGGGACTAAAATGAACTGCGTCTTCTTTGATCTATTTTAATTGGCAGCTAGGCAAACCTCCCAAATACTTCATGGCATTTTATTCCATCCCTGAGGTTGTGAGCTGTGTTGCGGGATCACAGAAGGGTTTGGGTTGAAAGGGACTTTAAACATCATCTAGGCTTTTATTCTCAATTTAAAATCCCTTTTTCTTGCCCATTCCCCGGGGAGAGGGTGCTGAGCTCAGTGGCTGTTGGCCCCAGGGCTGCTCACCTCAAACATGGTGCTAATCCACATGAATTAGCCTTAAGTAGCCTCAGTGGCCCTCCCTGGCTGCGCCTGTGGCCTCCACCACACCCTCCCATGCTCCCCAGTGCCAGAGCTGCAGGAGGGCTGCTCTGCAGCTCACACTGCTTTCCTGGCTTGGCTTTGGACTTGAGATCTCATCTCCATGAACTTGGGTGGTTTCTTCCAGTACTTCACATGGAATGATAACTCCCAAGGAGCAGGTAGCTGTCAATCAGAACAAGAGGGTATTTTCCTGAGCTGCTGATGCTCTGTTTGCAGTGCTGTGCAAGTGCAGTAACATTTAACAGCTGCTAACTCCAAGTCTCAGTGGAGCTATCAGAAAAGACTCAGCTAAGCATGTGGATTGGGTCTGCGTTGTTCTGCAAATGCTGCTTGAGCTGGCAGGGGCTCATCCCCCTGCCTGGAATCACAGCTCAAAATCACTCCTTTGCCCACACCCGTCTGTTTTTTTGCCCCATCTTTCTCTCTTGTGCATTTTCTTTGTGTCTGGAGGAGGTTTTCTCGCAGAAGTGAAATGACGATGTTATTTTAGGGTTTGAACAGTAACTCTTGGCATATGCAGTTACTTGAAAACCATCTCTGAGGACATTCTCTCTCTTTCCCATTTCTAACATGGGAAGGCTTCCTCATGTGTTGGCTTCCTTTATTTCAGCTTTGCATTGTGTTTTGCCGGTTCATTGTATATTCCCTTTGCAAGGGTGTAAATAGATTGTGTTTGGATTCTTGATTTTCATCTTTTGTTGTGGAGGTGAAGTCCTGGAGGTAGCTCATGATAGTGAGTTTTAAACTTTGAGTAGTATGGTCAGCAAGTGATGCTCCAGAGGAGGCTGTGATTTCATGTCTGGCTGGTGGTTACTGCCACAGTGAGAACTATGACCCAGAGTCCTGCAATAAAACCTTTTATACACTCTCTGTTTAGGGGGTTGTTTTTTTCTCATGTAAAATCCTTAGAAAGGCCACGCTGCAAGTGTGACAGGTACTTCAGGAGGGGACCAAGCAGTGCTTGTGAAGAATTGTTGTATTCTTCATAGTTTGATTTGCAGCAAACTGAAGGAAATCTAAATGCTTCCTAACAGCCTGCTTCATCTGAAGTTGAGCACGCAGAGACATGGCAGATATTTGGTCTCTCTTTTCACATCATTGTATATCATAGAGCTCGCAGAGCAAAATGAATTGTTAGTAAGGTTAAAAGCTACTTTCATTAGCAAGAGCAGGACCTCTTGGTTCCTGTTCTGATTTACGTTTCCCAAGTTTGTTGTTCAGGTAGGGTGATAGTCTTGAGGAGTAGTCTCCTCCCAGGCACTGCCTGTACACTGGAAGTAAAGGCTGTGTAGTCGGACAGAGCTGCTGGCGGGGTCACCACTGCTGTGTGCAGTCTCACACATCTTTTAAGTGTTATTTTTGTCAAGATTACTCTGCCTCTGGTTCAGTTACAGCCATTAGATTCAAGGCTTGATATAAGGGGCTCCCATCCTGAGAACAGTCTTTGTCTTCCAACAATATTCTGTCAAGATACCACAGAATTGCTCCATTTTCAGTTCAAGATGTCTTTTCCTTTTCTTTTAAACTTGGATGATGGCTTTTAAAATAAGGATGGCTTTTAAAACAATCAGTAGCAGCAAACACTGAGCAGCGTGTCCTTTGGGGTTGCTCTAAGTGGTTCTGTTAGTAGGGACTGTTCCTATGATTATGGTAGAGTTGAGAGGGGTTGTAAAAACTCCATTAGTAGGAAGTGTAAAAATAATGGAGTCATTACAGTGTATCCTTTGTTGCTTACTAAGAGCATTTGTAATTTATGCTGATGCCGAAATGCATCAGGGCACTGCTGCTGTGGTGGATCAAGCTACAAGTATGTGCTTGTAAGTACATGCACAGAGACAGTTGCTAGAGGAGCCCTGGTAGTGGTGTCACAGTGGATCATCTTTGTCATATTTCCAGTGTACAAATATGAGAAAATCTATTTTGTAACAAGGGAAAATACATCATACCCAGCAGTTATGGAACATCTTGTGGGTGTCATTTGCATGGGCAGAAGCATTGTAACACATGCTTTTGATTTGGTGCTAAACTTTGGGCTCTCTTTTTGTCTGTTGAATTTGAAGTTTTCTTCCCAGAAATGGCTGTATTTCAGATAGAAATGTTATTTATTTGTCACAGACTTCTCTGGGAATCCTCTTTGCTCTGTTTACATGTGGTTTTTTTCTCTTACAGTGACTCTGAGCAACCCAATAGAAAAAGGTATGTGCATTCGGTTTACTGCTGCCATTCAGTGCTTGTATAAAAAGATTCTCAAATGTTCCAGGTAAAATAGCAAAAGCACTTCCTGTCAATTTTTTTATACCTCCATACTCTTTCAGGGTTTCCTTCCTGTAATTTCACACTCTTGAAGCGCACAGCATGCGCTGTTAGACATGCTGTAACTTCTGAGTGTATTTGAAATGGCCCAGTTTAGTCTCAGTATAAAAGAACTCGAAAAGGCCCTGATCCCTTTGTCAGAAGAAGCTGTGTCTGTCTGTGTACACCCATGCACCATTGGCAATAGCAGCTGATGCTTTAGAGATACTCCACATTGCTGCATCAAGTAATTTCTCTTTCCATTATAGGGCTGTCCTAATGGTTGAAACTCTTGCAGAGGAGCTGTAGGAATCATCCTATTAATGGTTGCTTAGCAGAAGGAAGTTATTAGCTGCCTAATCTATCAGTGCATCTCCAGGTCAGCTTCCTCTAACATGCTGCTGTGTTGCTTTATCAACAAAATTAAACCTTTTGCAAGATTTATCTCCTTGCATATTAATTTGGAAATGACTGAGCTCCACCTACATGTGGTATAAGGATAACATCTCAAACTTGAGAGCACATTAATGAACTACCATTGAATCGCAAATCGCTCTCGCAACCCATCACATTTCTTGAGGAGTATCAGATCATCATCCATCTCTCTAGAAGGTCTCAAAGTTATGTTTGGCCTTTTTGCCAGTTACATTTTCACACAGGCACTCTTGCCTGAGAAGTTGCTTGGATTTTAGACTTCTCTTTCCACTAGTAGTAGTTACTCCAATCTTAATTTCTAGAATTTGAAACTTAAATGAAATGGGGGAAAAACTGTGTTGTTACTGCAATTAAATGGTGTGTTTAAATGAAACTGTGGTAGCTGTTTGATCATGTCTTAGTGAGCTGAGTGTTAGAGAATAATCATGAGGCCTGTGTAGCTGTAGGGTTGCTGTCCTTTGGCTTTCTGAACTTCAGTATGCCTGCTCATGGCCAAAGGCTTTGAAATAAAGCTTGCACTTTGGAATGAGATGACTGATGCACACTGGATTTCATGTGATAACCTTGTGTCTGGTGGATGACAATTCTTCCTCAGTAGTCACAAGGCATGTTTGGCTGGATTTGAGGGATGTTTTCCTGATCTGTTTTATGGTATCAACTGTGGTAAATCTAAAAGGTGTTTAATAAGAGATACGATTATATTTCTGGTGATGTAAAGCTGTCCTGGAGTGTTTCTCAGCTCTCAAGTAGTGAAGAATGCACTGCACGAATCTGATCTGGAATCAGATCAGGTGGAGAAGGGGGAGGCTTGTGAGATAGGTGAGCCCTAACTGCAGCCACAGAGCTCTGAAGTGCCACTGATCCCATCACCACAGGGTTTAGCTCTGTTCTAATACTGGTCAATGCTGTAGAACTTCTCCTGTATTTTTTGGTCATTGTTATGCAAGACTGGAATGATGCCCATCATGAATGAAACTTTTGCTTAAGAAATCATTGTTCTGTTTCTGTTTTTGTTTTGTTGTTTCTTTTGTTTTTGTTTCTTTTTAGTGGCCTATCTTATAATATTCCATATTCTCTTTGTGCTCTTTGTGTGGACATACTGGAAGTCTATTTTTACTCTCCCGGTGCAGCCAGGTAAAAAGGTAAGAGTCCAAGCACTTGTCATTCATTGCAGAATGAAGCAGTTGTTCGAGTTGATCTGAACAACTGGTTGGATTTCCTAAGGAGATGGAAAGTGACCTGGAGTTGTCCATAAAAGCTGAGTATGAGAATCCTGTAATGCCCCAAAGAGCATGATTTAAATCAGGAACAGTGTTGGCCTCTAAAGCTGCCTTTCCAGGTGTTCCAGGAGTTGGTAGGAGTTTTCATGTTGAGAATAAGAGGATTGATGATGATTAGCTTGCATATTTATAGTCCTTCATCTCTAAGCATTTACCAAGTTGCAAGCCAAATCCTGAGCACCTTCCCTCAGCTGACCTTACTGCAGCTCCTGAGTAAGGACCTTCAGTTTGGTTATCACTCTTCATTGTGTTCAGAGCGTTTAATGATTAATAGTTTAGTTAAGGGTTTGCTATTGTTTTCTAACATAGGTGGCTTATTTTAGGGCAAGAGTATAATTTAGTGGTTTGAGCACAGGCAGACGTTTGTTTCAGTTCTTTTTTCTACTGAATAGCTACTTCTTCATGTTCAGATTGGTGGACTTCTTTGCATTTTGTTTTACCTCTCTTTGAAATATTAATAAAGCACTTTGTTGGAGCAATGGATTGAGGCCGGTATTTGTGTGGCACTCCAGATATGCTTGGCTGTAATCACATCTTAATTACAACAATGTAAATTTACAAGAACCAACTGATCCCAGTTTTGGAAATACAGAATTATGGCTGGAGGCAGGTTCTTGCTTACAAGGGAAGTGCCTGAAGTGACCTTATCATGGTTAGTAATGTTCTTCATGAGAAATAGTAACCTAAGGCAGCAGTGGTAGCACTTCTAGTATGTTGGTTTGTGATGCTTAATTTCCCTTTCCTGTTTCTTACTGATGCATCACATCGTATTCTGGCTGTCCAGCACTTACTGTCTCTTCATCTTCTTAAAAAAACACATTTTCACATTAGATTAATCTCATTAGAAGGAGTGGGAGGGCAAATGTTGCCGAATCTGCCTGTGTTTGAAATACTCTCTCTGCTACTCATGGGTAACTGCTCCTCTCCTGCCTTCTTCCAGTACCACATGTCCTATGCTGACCAAGAGCGTTATGAAAATGAAGACAGGCCGGAGGTGCAGAGGCAGATTCTGGCTGAAATTGCGAGGAAGCTGCCGGTGTACACGAGGACAGGGAGCGGAGGTGAGCGGCGCAGCGGCTCTGTTCTCTGATCGCACGCTGCAGTGGCCTGTGCTGGCAGTGCAGGTGACGCTGCTGAAACACAGGGTGTTCCTGGCGCCACTGCATGTGCTGAGTAACTCTGGTGTGAATAATTTTAAAGCCTTTTCTTTCAGGTTTTATGTTTGGGAAAACAAAACAGCCCTGAATGCTTCTGTTCATCTGCAGTGGAGCACCAGGTGCTGCCTTTGAGGAGCAATATGTTCCCCTTTTTATTTAGCATTCAGATGCCTATGTGTGTTGTCTGCCTTTAGTAGCACAATGGCAAAATTGGCAGTTGTTTTTACTTGACTTGGAGTCCAGGTAAGGGCTGCAGGACAGAATTCTGTGGGCAGATTTCTGGGTCCTGTTTGGTGATTAAATGCAGGCTGTGCTCTTTTCAAAGCTTAGCAGAAACCTGTGTTCCTTTTGGAGGCTCTGCCCTGTCTTGTTTCTGTTGCCAAATAAAAACATTTTGAAGCAAAGAACTGCTGTACAGACAATTATTCAAATGGAATGTAGTAAAGTCTTAGTAAATGTGGAAGCCAGAGAGAAGTGTGCAGTTCTGCCTTATCACTTTGAAGCTGTTGTATTCTTTGCAGTGAAGATTGTTCTCACATTCGCAGGCCTCCAGAAGAATTATGAGCTTTGCGTCTCTGATTGCAGCCTAGCATCACAAATCAGCTGCATATGCGCTGACCTTTGAAGTGGTAGGGGAAAGAATATGAATCGTTAATTAATATTCCCCTCCTTTCCTAATGTGGGAAAAGAACAGCTTTGTTGCTTGGTGTTAATATGTTTCTAATTTCAGGTATTCGGTTCTGTGATCGGTGCCAGCTGATAAAGCCTGATCGTTGCCACCACTGTACTGTTTGTGCCATGTAAGTTACCGGGTGGTTTGTCACTGAAGTGAATAGTCAACACTAAGTTATGTGAATGGGCCACGTCCCTGCACATACAAGTACCCCCATACCTCTGGGCTAGCAGCAGTCTGCAGAGCAGTGAGTGTGTGACAGCACTAGCAACAGCATTTCTGTCTGTGGCCCTGAAGCGTTTGCAGTTCCTGCACTTTGCGATTGTATCAGTGTTAAATTGGTAGAAAGCAATGCCAACAAGTGAAAATCCACTGATTAACCTGTGCAGGTTAAAATAAAGTATGATCTGACTTTTTATAATATATATTTAATTTTTTTTAATATTACAGAACTTTACCTGTGGTGTTTTCCAAAGGTTATAAGTCTTATACAGCAGAAATCATTTTCATGTTGTATTATCTTGCAGAGTACCAAGGACATTGGTTGATCTTGAGAGAGTAATAAATATTCCAACTTAAAATGATACCTTCCTTAAAAAATGCCAAGAGACTGCATCATTCTGAGTTTGTGTCATGTAGGAGTCTCAAAAACCAGAGGCTTTTGCTGTTGATCTGCAGTTGGCACTTAAGTACTACACAAAACCCTTCAATTTTTATCTTTTATCCTTTTGCAGATGTGTGCTTAAAATGGATCATCACTGCCCATGGTATGTCCTAGATACTGGCTTGTACTTTGCTGAAAACAGAGGCTGTTTTAATGTATTTCTTCCAGATAATGGTGTCTTTGTGCCTTTTTCACTTTAGACCATGCACCTCTTGATATTGGGAAAGTTAGAAAATAATTACACTCTGAAATAGCCTGAAAATGTTTGGTACTTAGAAAGCCAAATCATTTGTGGCTGTTCCATGTGTGTAAAAAGGCTGCTATGTTGATAGAATTTAAAACCCAACTGTAAATCCACTCTTTGACTATTATTCACATTTTAAAGGGACTTCAGTATAGCTTTTGACTTTGGGTCTATAATGGTTTCATCATGTAGTTGGTGGTTGCTTTCAGCAATGCTGTTTGCTGCCTGCACCTATGCATGCTCAAAGGCAATGTGTGTAGAACAGTGCATGGGTGAATTAAGCTTTGCACTTTTGGAGAATCCCTGCCACTAGGTTTCTTAAGCCTCTCCTTTTCTTTAAAGGGAAGATTTCAGAAATCAGAAGCAACACAAACCTGTCCTCCCTGAACCTCCCTGATCATCCTCAATTGTAGGGGACCTTGCAAATCCAGGTTTTGAGACAAACACCTTCTATTACTGCCTGCATTCCCTGGCTCTCTTTGGGAGTTATTCTGTGCATGGAGAAGCATAAATCAAATGTGGGGTTGGTTGCCCTGTATGTGAGCAACCATCAGTGGGGAATCTGTCTCCTGAGTTTTGCAGATGAATAAAGTAACAGAGAAAGCCCCAGATCTGATTAACTTTGCAGACAAGAAACAGCCATGAGTAACTGGAGCTGCCTCTGTGACAGATTCACCAGGGGTACCAACTTCAAAACAACTCCAAAACACAAACTGTGCTTTTTTTCTTGGCACAGCAAGAAGTCTGCAAGTGGAAAGCAGAGACTTCAGTTCTGTTTCACGCTGACCACTGAGGGAGGCTCTTCATTGACAAAATTGTATTGTGTAAATAAGAGGTTTTCATATCTCTCCCCACGCTCCCACCAATTGCAGTCCTCATTGTGTTACAAGTGTGTGCTGTATGTATCCTGACTGCGACTTTGCTTTTGTTCTCTAGGGTGAATAACTGCATTGGATTTTCTAACTACAAATTCTTTCTACTCTTCTTAGCCTACTCTTTGTTGTATTGCTTGTATATTGCTGCCACAGTCTTCAAGTATTTCCTTAAGTACTGGACAGTAAGTCATAAACTTTGATTACTTTTTCATATCCTGTGAGTCTTGTGGGGTTCAGCCATTCCTGCTACCTCTTTGCTGTCAGTCCATGGAGGTTATTTCTTCTGTAAGGCATTTTCCTGGGCCCTTTCTTGAGTTTAACTCCCATTCTGTGTGTGAAATGCACGGAGTGAGAAGCAGATAGTCTTCAGGAGTTTCAGGTTTTAGAGTTGGCTCTAGTCAGGAAGTGACATCCTTTTCCTCTTCTTGTATTTGCATGGATGGATCTTGGAGTCTTTGGTATCGAAGCAGAACATCCTGGCACTGGTCTGTGCATATCCCCTGAATAATATCAAAACACCTTGTTCATTTCCTAATCCCTGTACGACTCCTTTCTCAACTTGAAAGTCGACTGAAATGAAGTACAGTTCTTATTCAGTTATCCATTATTGTTTGTACGTAAGCAATGCCAACAGACAGACCCCAATAAGAGTATGGCCTTTAGTCTGTAGTTTTTTGTGTCCTCTCTGATGCTAACTTTGTGTGACTGTGCTTAAGTAACTTAACTTTGCTCTGCATTAGCTTATTAATATTCAGTTGCTTTACTGGCTAGTCACTCAAAACCCCCACTGTTTTGGCTACAGGAGGGGAAATGAGCCAGATCATTTCTTTGTCTCTTCTGGCTTTCCATTGTAGGGTGTGACACTTGTCACACCCAGAAAAAACTCCAGACAGGACTTTTAGAGACTCTCTTTCTCTCTAGGAACTAAGACTCTCCAGCTTCTATTTGTTCCTGTCACTTGTGTTGGTTTTCTTTCCAGGGTGAACTGACTAATGGACGTTCCAAATTTCACGTCCTTTTCCTTCTCTTTGTGGCGGTCATGTTCTTCGTAAGCCTTATGTTTCTGTTTGGCTACCACTGCTGGCTCGTTAGTAGAAACAGATCTACTCTAGGTAAGGCTCTTGGGTCTTACTTTCTGAAGTAAGGCATACCAAAAGTACCATTGGTTTTTAGGAAAGGAAGGTTTGAGGTCTTGGCTCAATGCTACAGAAATTTGTCACTTCAAATGAGCTGGTTTATAGGTGGTGTGATAAAGGCTTCATTAAGGAAATGACAGCCTTAAATGTAAAAGTCCAGTTATAACAAGGTTATGCATTTGTACAGCTGCATTTGCTCTGAGGTGAGTGGAGCTCATTTTTACCTCTGCTCCCTGGATTAAACACACTGTGGGTCGGCTTGGCTGTTCCATGTGGTTCAGTTGCAAGACCAAACTCATCCCTTCAGTGTGAAAGTCTTCGTAGACTTGCAAAATGAAGAAGTGTTATTGTCAAGCTTTGTATCTTTGTCATGCTAGCTCATAACCTGTTAGACCATGTTCTCTCTACATGGCTGCAACAGGCCGAATCCTGTTTCATAGTGTTTGCCACTGAGTTCCATTGTTTTCACTGACACTGTGTCTGTGTGCAGAGGCTTTCTCAGCTCCTGTGTTTCAAAATGGCCCAGATAAAAATGGGTTCAATCTCGGCTTCATAAAGAACCTTCAGCAAGTGTTTGGAGAAGAAAAGAAGCTCTGGTTGCTACCGATTGCCTCTAGGTAAGTAATAATCATTTCAGTGCTGAGTTCTAAGTGTCCACTGCTGCCTATTTCCAACTTTTAAGTATAGTTAAAGGGAAAGGATCAGCGCAAACCCCTTCCTGTTCACGAGAGGCAGTGCTCAAGTGCTTTCAGAGGCACATTATAGTGTGCATAGTTACCACATGATGAACATTTCAAGCATCAGAGGAAAAAGGCCCATCACTTCCTTCAGAGCTCCTCTGTCTGTGCTGCAGGGTGTTAGGAAATGCAGTGGGCACACATCAAGCCCCAACAGCTGAGGTTTAACTTTGTTACTTGTTATGTGAATTTGAACATGCTTTCAGACTCTTGTTTGATACCCAGACTCATTTCTGTTTGGCATAGTGTACAGTTTAAGTCAGAGGGAAGTGGTTCTTTTATCTTTCAGTAACATCTAACTAAGATTGGGGCCATTTTCTATTGGGTGTCATTCAAACACAGAGTGCAGTTTCTGCCCTCAAGTGTCTGTGGTATGAACTAATAAGATTTATACCTTAAAATTTATACCTTAAATTGCTTCTTCCCCATAAATGCTTTCCTTACTTCCTCCTCACTACTTTTTCCCCTTTATTTTTTTTCCTGTATCCAAATGACTGGATCAAGTTGGGCACATGTGAATTCTGCTAAAACTTACTTAATTCCCAGACTATGGGTTTGAACTTTTACTCTCCAGAGAGCCTGAAGGAATTGAGGGCCACAGCTATTCACCAATAAAACTTGGTATATGAGCTGCCACGAAATAGAAACCCAGTACTTGTCAAAACTTCAACATAATTCTAAGTATACATGAGAAATAGAGGTGACAGAAAACATCTGCAGGTGAGATGTGTAGACAGTGTCATCCCTCAGAGCCCCTGGCTGCTTTTCACTTGTCTTTCTCTGCCTTTTCCATGCAGCCAGGGCGATGGGCATTTTTTCCCCATGAGAGCTTTGTGTGAAGCTCAGAATCCTCTCCTAGCGAATGAAGAGCAGTGGGAAGATGATGGAATGGATGAAGAGCCTCATGGTAAGGTACCAGTGAAGGGAGTTGGTTATATCTCGACCTGTAGTGACTAATGCATGGATTATAAGAGCTAATCAAAACAAAAACTTGTGCTGACTTAATCAGCTCCAACTTGACCAAGAAACACTGACTAGAAATGACCCCTCTTTCCTTCCATAGTAGAAATACTGTGCTGTGAGCAATTCCAGGTTAACCAGCATGCTTGTACGTTAGCTTTGATCAGCTTCTGAAATGTATAAAACGTAACTTTTATGCCACGGGACATATATCCTGTTAGAAAAAACCTTTCTATGTATATCCATTCACTGGTGATTTTTGTTAGGTGGATCCAAGCTTAGTTTAATGATTTGTTACTGTTATGTTTGTCTGCTTTTACTGTTTCATGTAAGGAGCAAAATACTGGAGGGGAAGCTCTTGTTCCATTACTTAGCCAGAGGCTGGAAGCATTTGCTTCCACATTCATGGTAATTTGGATATTTTTAGATTTATTAATGCTCATCCTATATAAGGTCTGAAATGTTCCATTAAAACAGAAAGATCTTTACTTGTCTTTGTGGCTTTAAAGCTTGTGATGCGTTATGGATAGGTAAAGCCAGTAATGGAGTAATCTCAGTTTACCAACTGCTCTTCAGGTATCTCTGACAAACAGTTGTCTTTATTTGGAATAATGCTTAAAAACACACTCCCACACTTAGTGGAAATTATGTTCTCAGTGGGGAAACGTATTACCTCTTACCTCTACTTTGATTTCTGTTCTACAGATTCTGCTGAAGCTTCCTCCCTTGCCATAGAAAGGGAGACATAGCAGTTTGAACATGCAGCGGTATAAAGCTTGTTCAGAAAGGTCAGTATTTCTTTCTTCATCACCTTTAAACAGCTGCTCTGCGGGGAATGGGCAGGTGATGCTGGGCAGGGTTTGGCACTTAACTGCAGTATACCAGACAGTGCCCATCAGAGCCACTGTGAGTGTGCTAAGGCTGCTCACCTCAATGTGGTGTTGCTGCACCAGTATTTCTCCTTCTTGTCCCAGAAATGCATTGCCTAAGAGAATCTGAAAGAAAACAGTGGCTCTCCTAGAGGCCTGGGCTGGCTGTTGACACAGTGAACACAAGAGCCAGCAGCTCTGTTTGCAGGGGAGGGTGCAAACCTGGCAGCTGCTCTGGTAAACATGGCAGGAACGTCTCTTGCCACTTGGAAATCTGTTCAGTGATTCATGAAGGGTGTGGGAAGTTGCAGATACAGTCTTGAAAGAAACAAGTTGCGAACAGCCAACAGTTAGGAATAAATGGCAGTAACTTGTAATGCTGCTCTTATGGTTGATTTATTTATTTATTCACTCTGGAGAAGCTGCGGTACAGGAACAGATGACACAGTTTGGGAGAGATGCTGCTACCAGAGTGTTCGCTGCTCTGTAATCTGTCCTGACAGCCGCGTGGTGCCCTGCAGCCATGCTGGGCAGTGAGCCACGGGCTGTGTCCATCCACTCTCCAGGAAATGTTTTCCCAGGGGAGGTTCAGGGAGTTTCCTCTGGTGCTCCACTCGCAAGAGATGGGACAGTCAGGGAATCTTCCTCTCTCTTTCCAGGAGCTGTTGAATAGCTGCAGTGTGTGGCAGCATGCTGTACTCCACTGCCCAGCTCTGCACACCAATAGGGCAACCCTGGATTTTTCCTAATGGGCTTCTTGTGTATTGTAAATGCGATTCAGTTTTCTTCCACTGGGAGAAAAAACCCAAAGTATTTTTAATGTAGGTAGTGGGGATTGAATGGTGCCATTCTGTGGAGGGACTGAAACCCCAGCAGTTCTTCTGTCATTCCACATGGCATGGAAATGTCCCAGTGCAGATTAGACATCATCCGATGCCCACTGGGTCGGTGCTTACAGCTGTACATTTTCTGTATGTACATTCCAGCTTCCCCCTCAGGAGTCAGCATCCCTTCTCTTGGCCTGGACTTCAGTTCTGAGGGGCAGAAAACAAGTGGATCTTCAGGATGAGAAAACATCATGGAGCATCGTCTGATTGGAATCTGTGTTCCAGAGTGCTTCTCCAGGAATCCTGCCATCCAGATGTCCCAAGGCTTTCTAAGTTACAGAGTGAACAGAACAGTTTTAGAGAGTGATTGTGGCCAATGAGCTTTGGCCTGCTCTTTATTTTATAGATACTATATATTTTTAATTCAGAATAGGTGTACAAATACTGACCTGAGCGCAGTTCAAAGGCCTTTTCGTTTTGCAGACATCAGGGACTCGAGTTCTTGAGGTTCTTTGAAGCCATAATATTCTTAGGGATGGTGTTTATCTTGAGACTCATTCTTCAGCCTGCTCTGACAAGTGGCATTTTCTGACACATTTAAAGTTCTGAGTCAGTTCAACTCCATGAGAGACAGACCCACTGAAATTTGGCACTGAATTGACAGTTGTATCTAAGTGTGTTGAAAGACAAAGTGCTGAGCATGCATTATACATGTGCAGCTGTGTATGAAAATAGAACGCATTGCCAGAATTGAGATTCAAGAATATTGTGGCCATAGGAGGGTGTAATTGTCTTAGAATTTGAGCTCTAGCGTCCTTTACGCCCAGTCCTACTTGCAGGCACCTAAAATACAAAAAGAAACTGTGGACAGTAGGGTTCATGTTAATTCCTAGGGCTGCAATACCAGCTCATCCCTGGACCAGTGTTTGATGGACATTTGTGTGCTTGTGGAGTCAGAGGAAGGTGTAAATTCTAAATGTGTGAGTTAGGAATGCACTGAGAGCTTTGCCCCAGCAGCAGTCTGGAGTTTGCGCCTCACAAGGGTGGTTTTAGTCCCATAATGCTGAAGGGCCAGTGGTTTCATTGAATGTTTTCAAACTTCTCCCTACATACGTGGGCTGATTGGTGGTTTGAAGGGTTTTCAGCACTGAGGTGGTTGGGTTTTAAACTCCTTTGGCTCCATTTGCAGTCAGGGATGTACCACTGGGGTTAGTCTGTGGACTGCAACTGAGGGTTTGCTGCAGGATTACACACATTTTTTTATCTGCATGATTCAGAGCTGGCAGCTCCATCACTCGTGTGAATTAGGTGCATGCTTCAAGTATTAGTAGACTGCCTTTAGGGTCATTTGTTCCCATTTTCTATCCCAGTTTTGTGTTTGTTTATCAGCCCATTGTGTTGACAGTGACTGCAGCAGCAGTTGTGCCTGTCAGGAGAAATTACCTGGTAAGTATCTGTTTGATGACAAAGGCACTGAGCCCTTTTCCTCTTTACTCTGCTACTGCTACTGGTGGAAGTGTGTTTGTAAGAGAGGAGAGTCACGCAGGTTTTGTGTCCATAGAAGTGTATGTTTAACTGCCTGGTGTAAACCATGCTCTGCACCACAGGTATGTTGCACATCAGCCTCTGTAGTTGGGTGTAGGGCAGGCAGTGACCTCAGTACAATGTCAGTTTAGGACAGGCTCACCCAGGCTGAGTGTAGGTGATGCTGGCTTCTCAGAGCCATAGGGAGCACTCTGGATGTTCCTGTTTCTGCCCCTCTAACTACATCTGATGGGTGTTTCTGTCAAACAGCTGTTGAGTGCTGAAACTGCTTTTCCTATCAGTCTAAACCTGCATTTCTCATGTAAATCTTGTAGAGGACCCTAAGCTGCATTTGATGGAAGATGCAGTAGCATTAATCACCTCTCTGCTAGCAAAGCATGTTCTGGAGGGGGCTGGTGAGAGGAGGATGGCAGCTAAACACAATAGGAAATGTGTAGGAATTTAGCACCCACA
>JAOEHX010024472.1:10002-26342 GCA_025448015.1 Bolborhynchus lineola | reverse complement strand
TGTCCCTCTACTTATCAGGTATCTTAACTGCTCCCATCCTGGACATTTGCTAGTCCTGGATACTCCCCAGTAGATGTTTACACCAACTTAATGGGTTCGTTAACATAGCAATCATCCTGTCCCTCCACCCATCAACCAGTTTAACTGTGCCCATCCCCAGGTCCTGGTTTTCTATTTTATTTTTCTTACACTTTTTGTACTAAGGTCCTAAGGGCCTAAAACTACCTTCAAGCACCCCCATTACAAAGCCATCAGACTTAACCTTACTTAGAACTGATTATATTTTGTGCTTTTGTGCCTCCTCCTTTCAGTATATACTTGAATTGCTCCTTTTTTCTGTGTTTGCATCAATTCCTTGCTTGTGGTGGGAATAATAGTTGTGCCTCAAGGCCACGAAGTACCAAAATATCAGATTACGGAAGAAAATGCGTGTGCCTTCAATCATGTCATATGCAGCTCTTAGAAATCTCTGTATTTAGAAAAAAAATCTCAATAATACTGCAGAAAAAAAGTATTAATGTTAAGGCTTCAATAATATATCAAAATAGAGTTTAAGTGAATAATAAACCATATAACTAAACATCTATTCACCCCGATTCCTGTGACTCACTGTTTATTAGCTTCTTGGTAAATTAATTTATGTGACTTACTCAGCTAAATACTTAAGAATAAAAAGGTTAATTGAAGGTTGGAGTAGGATAAATTATTGAGTAGCTGACATACTGCCTTGATGTTATGAATAATCTGGAAGTAGTTCAATAGCGTTGCAGCCACTTTTCCCAAGTCTGAACTTGACCTGCAGTCTTTCTTCCGGAAGCATTGTCACTTCTCTATGTCTAACAGGGCTTTGGGTAATCTTTTATTTTTTTCCTCCCTTCTTAAGTATATGAATTATTAATAACATGGAGAATACATTCAGAGAAAGAAAAATCCAGAGCATATCACAGCCTCTCAAACTTATGAGATAGTGAAAAAAGGGAGAATAAAAAAAGTTAAACATCTATACCTGAGGTTTCTCGTTTGCATGCCAACAAAAGATAGTGAAGGAACTACAAAGAAGCTTTGAAATGAGAGGATTATTAGAACAAGAAGAATTTTGAATTAATCAGGACAAGCTTGTATAAGCAGATCCAAGATGCCAGAGGGTTTGGAAACTCTTTTTCTGTAAATCACTTCCTATCACAGGCACTCTTCGTGAAAGGAGGGCAGGGAGGTGAGTTTAGGGGGCAGATGGGAAGGAGGCAGTCCTATCTCTGACATGCTCTGAATTAAGCAGCTGAGTATGTGGAAATAGGCCTGTATTTCAAAATAAAGGTTTTACAACTACTGTGCTAATGATGGGGGGCAGATCCTCAGCAGTTTTCCCTTGCCAGAGATCCAACTAAGGTAATGCAAATCACACTGAGTATCTATCCCTCCATTTTGTGCTATTTCTCCTTTTCACCCTGCCTCATGTCCTTCCATTTTTATGATAAAGAGGACTTGAACTCTGCTGATCCTCACAATTCTGCATCTCATTGATGACTCATTAAGATTTTATCATTTCAGTGACATGTTATTGAACCCAGCTTCCTTAGGGGGCTGGTCTGGTGATTACAGGAGTAACCACTGACTGCCTAATCACCCACTTCATTAAATTCATGTTAATAATAAATACCAGGAGGTAGACGGTTATAATTACACTGCTAGTTTAGGAAGACATGAACCCATAAAAGTTGTCAACACTGAAATACAAACTCAGTCGTAAATATCATATGAATAGATGTGACTTGGAAGGTGCAGAGAAGGGTAAGAGCATAAACATTGCTACTTTAAAAAGAGTTATTGTCTCAGCAATGGTGATGTTGTTTAATTAAGCAGAAGAAAAATATTTTCTTGAGCGTGAGCAGATTAGGAGAGATGAGACAACATGATACTCTCATGTCTGGTTTGGAAGCATTTGCCAGCAGGGAAGAGGCCCCAAGGAGCCCTCCATAGCAGCCTTGGTGAGATGCTCTTTGGACCTGTGTCCACAATGCCCATGCCTCTTGGGGTTGAACTCTTCCACCTTTGATCAGCTGGCACTTTGCACAGCAGGGACTTTCAGCATTGTATGTCTCGCAATATAAGTTTTCCATGCATACACAATATAGCATACCCCATATAGCAGTGCTGAGCAGACAGCCCCTTCTAAATCTAATGAACTATGGCAACACACTGAAGGTTTGAGACAATATGATTCATCACAAGGCGGCAAAATCGCTGAGTTAGATGTGTGCTGAACTGCAGACACAGACAGGAGAGCATTTTTTCCTTGTTTACTATATATGCTTATTTTAAGATTAGATGAACTGCCATCCAGAGGCACTTTCTTGCAACAGAAGCATAGGGGAGCTATCTGTATTTTGACACCTAAGTTAAAGCAGATGCTGAGTGAGGGCCTGTGAGGGAACATATTGGACCAGAGAGTCATGAATAGCAATAGTATTTCTCCCAAAGTAAAATAATACTTTCACAGCTGAGGATTTCTGAAAACTGCAGGTTTCAAATCAAATCTGATTTTTCTGAAATCCAGAATAACTTTTCATCCCTCATTACATTTAAGACGAGGCTTGGCTTTGTTTTATTTTGAACATATCCAGTTTTTGTGGCAGAGATTTATATGTATGAAACTGAAGCTGCTTTCTACACAGGACAGCTAAAAGTAGTTGTCAAAAGTAAAGTGAAGGATGAGTTGTGTCCAGAATAGGATTGAGAAAAATGTAGTCGAAGTTCAGAGAGTGGAAACTCAGGCAGCTCATCATTCAATTTAATTCATTATCTTTCTATTAAGCTATTAAGCTTCAGTGATTTCCTTTAAAATGCTAGGACTTCATGGGAAGGAGAGATGTGGAGAAGTTGATCCAGATGAACTAAAGGCAATAGCTGAAAAAAATAGACTCAATGATTTGCAAGTCATGTATGTCTTGGACTCCTCAAAAGATTGTGCATTAAAACTGAAAACCACTGAAGGTCTGGGGAAACCAAGACTAGGGTACAAGGGAATGTGTCTATTGTTGGGCAGACATTAGGTAGACAATAGCACATGCGAATGGTTTGAAACAATCTCATTTATTTGTGCCCATGTGCACAAATGCATACATGAAGAAAAGAACTGCCAGATTGTTGTCCACCAAAAATGGAAGTACAGGAAAACTGGGACACAAGGCTCCGTCTTTACTGTAACGGAACAGCTGAAAGGTCTGGCACCAGAATATATATTAAGAAGATCAAGAAAAGAAATACAGTTATAATCCAGCCATTTAAAATTTACAATGCACTTATAATACTATATTCAAACTATGCTAATATGAATTTGACTGACTATACATTCTAATCTCACTTCCATTGCTCCCTCAGGCTCCACATCCTTAGGCAAATAGTTGGCCTTTACCAGGCGACATTACATTGAATTCACTATCTATCTGAGTTACAATTAGATAAAGCACTTAGTTTTAATCTTTTATTCTTCCAAGTTACTGGAAAGAAGAGATAAACCCCCTATAGTTTTGGCTCCTGAGGCTTCCTGCACAATAGCACACTGCTTTGCCACAGTGAAATATGCATAATTGGTTAGACTCTTCTCTAAAGATACAATTAGTACCTTGAATCCTGAGCTCTTTTAATGCAAACAACAATAGAGATTCCAAAACCTTGCCTCACTGTTTTTCCCCTGGTTTCAGCTGTGCTTTGAGCAGAAAGAAGTGTGAGAAATACCTGTTTATAAGGAGGCAAAGCAGAGAGGTAAACATCAGCCTGTACAAGAATAAAATGCAGGAAATTTTGTAGTGCTCAGCTGAATTGTCTACTGAAAAGACACTGGAGGCAGAGACATGAAGCAAAGCATACTTCAAAAATTGGTATTTTGAATAGACAGAATAAAAGTAATCCTAATGACAAGAAAGGTTATTTTACCCAGACACTCATCAGCCTTTTTTGCAGCTTCTACTCTTTTTCGTGCATATCTATTACAGCTTCTAGTTCACCCCTTGGTGGAAAAAGGGATTATCTTTCCATTATTGGTTTTTGCTCTACCTTCCATAGAGAAACCCAAAATAGGCACAATGATGATATAGTTAAAAAATAATACTAAAAATCTCAATCCTAAATTATGTTTTCTATCATTAGTTTTTGTTCTAAGAAGATTTACTAAGGCATGTAAGCACTTTGCTACACCATTCACCTCCTAAAGAAGATAGTTTTATAGGATGCTACTTTATATTAAACCTTCAAACACGCAATTACAGGAAAGTCATAGTTTAAGTAGTGTTGTGTTGCTTCCTATCTGTGTACTCAGGTTGGTACATCTACTTGTGTCTTATAGGCTTAAATTACCTCTATAACCCCTAAAAAGTCGATGCTTCTTGCCCATTAGCAGGCTGATCTTTGGCCATTGAGTTACCAAAGCAGAATACAGAACTTTTTCAGTTCAGTGGGAGTCACTCAGGGGAAATCCCACATACAGTTTTAGCAGATAGACCTCTTAGCACCACAGAACTGAGGATAGGGTAGAAATGACTGAAGATTTGCTGTTCAGGCTTCAAGTTGTCACTATACAATTGCTTCATGCTTCAAACACCTCTCCCCTCTTGCTTGCAGAAGCTGTATCATTTCCTTTAAAGCAGTGCAGAACCAGAAGAGCTTACTGGGTGGCAGTATCCTAACTGTAAAATGTTCCCCTGTTGTCAAATCCATCTCTCCTCTTTCGGTGTCATATATGCATTCATCCTTATTAAAAGGGGCTTGCAATGCAGCTTAACAAGCAGTCATTTTTTTTCCTGTGGTGTTGGCACTGCAGTAGGGAATGGAAATAAAGTTCACAGAAATCTTTTACTCCACTTGTAGATTTAAACTACCTTTTGAGGTCCATGCAGGACGCACTGAGCATTTCACAGCACTAATGTTACAGGGTCTCAAGTTATCTGCTCCAAGTCAAGAAGTCCAGGAAGGCTGGTTGTCACCTCTGTCATGGGTTCAGCAGTAGCAGTCATTTTAATCCTTCTTGGTAGCTGGTGCAGAGCTGTGTTTTTGCCTTTCGGCCTGAGAACAGCGCTGATAACACCAATGTTTTTAGTTATGGCTTAGTGATGTTTGGTCTTTCTGAAGCCAAGGACTTTCTGAACCTCATGCCCTGCCACAGAGGAGGGGAAGCCGTGAGGAAGCAGGGACAGGGCGCCTGACTCAAACTGACCAAGGAGGTATTCCATACCACAGCACATCATGACCAGGATGCAGAAACGGAGGGCAGAGACCCAGAAGGGTGTGGCCGTGCATGGCTTGGTTGGGCTGGGTATACATGGTGAGCTGTTGTATTCTCCTCCTTTGTATTTCTCTTGTAATTGTGATAAATGAATCGCTCAAAGTTGGATCATATCTCACATCATTGTTATTACTAGTGGTAGCAGTAGCAGTTTGTGTTATACCTTAGTTACTAAACTGTTCTTATCTCAACCTGTGGGAGTTGCATTCTTTCGATTCTCCTTCCCATCCCTCCAGGAGCAGAGGGAAGAAAAAGAAAGGAAGTGAGTGTACAAACTGTGTGGCTGTTTTACAGTTTAAAACCAAGACAACCTCTCATCAAATTCCAAAGATGCTGGATGCTTTTGGATATCTTTTCAAGAACCCTATTCAAGGAGGTTCTCTTGTGTATTTCTTGTAGATAATATTGATTTTGGACATTTTATCTTTTCAAAATATTATTTTTTTCCCGTGGTAGCGCAAACCTCAGCATTGGAATTTGGGCCCCCTGAGTCCTGGTTTGCTTATTTGTGTTAGGAAACATCCATGGATTAACCAGAAGTGGAAAAACCATTGGCAGAGAGTAAAATGAAAAATACACCATGTATGTTCTGGCAGCATACACTTAACACCGTTGCTTCACTTAGTGCATCACCATTTCATGGAAGGTGCTCCCATGTGCTTCCCAGATAGCATTCTGGATGTAAAATCTTCTAATGAATGAGTACCACCATCTGTATGCTTCACCTTTAAAATGACAGCCCTTCCAGGTAGCTGTATTTCGTTAGCATCAGCTTAAGGTATTGCGTTGGGTTCCACTGCAGTTCTATATATGATGTGACAGGTGATTAACCTGATCAAATAGACAGCTACTTCTGAAAATTGTTTCACTCCTACTGCTTCCCTTGACTTATCACTGTGCTCATAAAAACTTTACCAGTTTTCTGCCAGTTTATGTCTCTGAACAGGTATATTCATAGCAAGTGTCAGACAAGTGTCACTTGTGAAGAACTGCTAGAACACACCTTTTGGTTAGTGAATAGCCTTTTCTTAGCCTAATCTGTGTCTTAACGCATCACTCACAGAGGATGGTAATTCTGCTGTACAACGGCAACTGTGGTAAAGACATCTGACCCGCTTAAACTTCATTCTGTCACTGTTCTGCAGCCATGACTCTTCCATGACTTTTGCTCGTTTCTTTGTTTTCTGCACAAATCTCTCATTCATTTTCTTTACCACAAATAAAACACATGCATCTGCCTGAATTTCATTACTGAGAGAGGAATAGGACTTCATATCAGAGCTATATCCTTTTCAAATCTTCTTTACTTAAATTCTCCAACAAGCAAATTCCTGGGTTTTGGTTGCGTATAGTTGACTCTTCATTTAGTGCCATCACACTTGTTGCAAGAGATGTTTTCCCTTGTCAGAATTAGGGGAAGCCTGTCACCTGATATTAGCAGCTGCAGTTATCTGCTACAAGTTTTCCCTGTATTATTTAATTTTTATCACCTAAAAGCAACAAATAAATTTGTAAATATCTCTGTTGTGTCCAATGGAGATTATTAAGATATAAGTTGCTGATCAGTTGTTGATATAAAGAACTGTAGGTTCACAGAAATGAGGTTAAATACACTAATATAAAACTGAGCATCCATCAATTTTCCAGTGACTTTTCTAGACAATACGATATTGCAGGCTTAGTACAATGATGAATTTGAGAGGAGCTAAATCAGGATAAATCTCTGACATGAATTTGCTACATCAAAACTTCCACAGCTATTGATTTACTCCAGACTTCATCTTTTTCAAGTCCCATTTTATGCAGATACATTATACCTGCATTGGAGATTGGCATTGGGCAAATACTAAACAACAGTAAAATACAGAAAAAAAAAAAAACACCACCATAAAAATTTATTAAAACAATTGTTAATAATTTGCCCTGTTTTCTTTCAGTTATAGATCTCAAAGTGTTTTGCATTTATGAATTCCTTCCTTTCGTACATTTGCAAGGGCTCTTATGACCTTTAATAAATATTCTGAGTATGATAACATGATGGTGTGATTTATTCTATGATTCCATGGTTCTGTGGTGATGGTGGTTGGTGGAGTGTGTACCATAGATTCAATTTCAAGAAAAACTGAGACACAGCAGAATTCTATGGTCACTTCTAGGGTCATGTCAGATCAGGGTCCAAAATCTGTTCTGTTACACAGTTCTTGTATTCTGGGAAAAAAAATGGGTATTTGGTCACATTCTGTATAGTGGCTCAATTCTTTACAAAGAAGATGGAGACTCCCTTTTTACAAGTAATCACATAGAAAATATAAGGGGTAACGGTCATGAGTTACTCAACATTGGACACGTTTAAAATTCAGTTAGACAGGATGCTGGGACATCTAGTCTAGGTCATACTTTGCTAAGAAAGGCTGGACAAGATGATCCTTGAGGTCCTTTCCACCCTGATATTCTATGATTTGCTGTGTTTAATCGATTCAGATTACACGGTAAATATTTGGAAAGCACACCCTCACTTCAGGATTATGACCTCCTCAGACCTTCTTTTATGCATGTTTTTAGCACCTATCTTTAAAAAAGTACAATTATCTCACCTTCAGAAGATAATCAGTCAGGATCAAACCATGTAAAAGAACAAACCCCTGCCGCTGCTTTTATCTTTACACATATGCTTTACATAGACTAAGTGTGAGACTCTTTTGAACTCTGGTTTGGATCTACCCACCAGTTCAAAGGGAATGAGTAGATTAGGAAGTCATGAGGAATACGAAGTTTTGCAGTATTTTCAGAGAGGAAAAGTGAGCTTATATACTTGTGTCTTCACTGTACTTTTTACTGCAAGCATCATCACGAGCAGTTACTGATCTCTGAATACCCAAGAGAGGAGCTGCAGTTGCCAGACTACCTGGGCCTTCTTTGGGAAGAACAACAGTTCTTCTGAAATGGTGCATTTTCAATGAAATAAGTCAGTATAACAAGCAGCACAGGATGACAGAGAGGGAAAGGTTATTTGATATTTTAAGTGTATTTTACATGCAATAATAAAGTTCTGCCATGAAGAAGATGCAAGCATAGTGATGGTCAGTTGCTACTGAAATTTCCTGATCTGGGGGGAGGGAAATTCATCCACATGCTTGAAGTGAAAGGGGCACTTCAGCTTCATATCATCTTCATCCATCTTAAGTGTGTGTCTCTTGACAAACCTGTGTAAGTTTTCTCAAATCAATGGGGGGAGATAGGCATCTCCACAGGATGATTTGTCTAATGACAGGTGTTTATGAAAGGCTGGATAAATTGCCTTTTCAAAAAGCCTGTCTCTTTCTATTTACTCTATGTAGTGAATGGAGATCTTCAGATCTAGTTTACATGAAACAGATAAGTTAATTCAGACAAATCCTACTCTATAGAATTGAAGGCAGAATCCAGTTTAGCTTCTCTTCTTTTTCTTGATACCTAGAGTATCATAGTAATCTGCTATTTCTATGTAACCAAAAGATTTTGAGACTGATTCAATGTTTCATCTTTGTTTTGGTTATTAATCAATCGCAAAAGCTTTCTATTGCAGTTTATAGTCCAAAGTGAACAGAAGTGATCTTTTAATTGATCTTTTAATGATGTGATATTTTATATACTATCAAACACAAAATAAAAATATTTTTTACTGAGAATTTATTTTCCTTTTTTATGTGAGCTTTCTGAGTATCTCTAAATGGCAACAGACTTTTATTATTACATAAATATCTGTTTTGCTTTCCCAACTTTGTTTACTGCTATTGAAAATGAAGAAAACAATTGCTGGATATGGGAGAAACAAGTTTGCCTGATCGTGTTTTTAAATTGTAAAATGCAGTGATTATATATTACTACCTTCACTGACTTTTGTTTTCTAATGGAAAACAAAACACCATGAATTTGCATTTCAGACCATCTGAGCTGAAGGCCTTGTACTAATTTTTAGCTGATCTTTGTCAACTTCTGTATCTTATCTTTAATACACTAAAAATTTCACTCTGGAAATGTTACTAACTTGATCTGGAGCCATTTTCAATATTTCCATCTGAAATTTCCTGTACGCATTCCAGATTTTTTGGAAATTCTATTTCTACAATTTCTCATAAATATAATTCATCAAGAAGCATTCTATCTCTGGAATGATGGTGTCAGCCCACAGAAGATGCCTGGCAGTGCTAATGCACAGTTAATCAATCATCACCATTACTTTTTTCCAGGTCATTGAGAAAGAAAATGAAAAGACAAGATAATGAAGACAGTGAGATGACTAATTAGTTGCTTAAATGAAGACTGTTCGGAGATATTAAACTATATATGTTATTCATGGAAATAACATGCTTTCTTCAGCCCCTTACCACAGAAGAGAAATGTCTATATAAAGCCATTTAGACTCATTAAAAAACAATAGAGTAGGAAAAGAAAAGAAGTCTGAGAGATGTGAGTTTTCCACACTTCGTGTCAGGAAAAAAAGACAATTGCAGTTGTTACTGTTACCAATAAAGGAGCACAGTAAATAAGAGACTAGGTAACTGAAATGAAGTAAAAATAAATCAAGCCACACTCCTGAAGTGGTTAGGAAAAGGATTATGGCAATTTTTTGCAGAGATTTGAAGTGATTTTATATTGCTGCACAGAGCCAAAAGGGAAGAACTTGAGCTACTATAGTCTTGGTTTTAGAGCCCTCATGTTATTAGAAAGGTAAACACTACAGAAAGAGTACCATTTCAAAGACTTTTTTTGCTTATTTATTTTTGGTTTGGTTTGTTTTGGGTTTTTCTGCCAGAAAGAGACAGGAATTGCTGCACTGACTGTGTTGTTATTTTTAGAGATGAAAGACAACAGAATTCCCAGGAAATCCCAAGAGAAATGCACAGAAAGTGAAATACTACAGCTTTAGACATAGATTTGAAAGGAAATGAGGATATTATAATATTCTCTCCCTTTTTTCTTTCTTTTTCAGATGATCATGGTTTAGTTTCAGTTTCAACAAGTAGCACCTACAATTGAGGACCTTGCTTTGAAGCTGGCTGAACAGTGAGCTAGAACATTAGGTTTTAGAAGTGAAAGACATATGAATTTTTTTCAAGGTCAAAGGACATTATTTGTCTCTAGCAAGAGGAGAAAATCTTGTTGGAAATGCATCATTCCTAAATGGGTGGTTAATCCAGCAAGAAAGATGCTAGCAAATGAGTAAGGTGCATACACAGTGTGGAAAAGGGAGTCATCAGCAAAGAAAGCTATGTCCTAGATCTTAAGTATAGAGGTGAAGACAGAAATGTCAAAATGTGGTCTGCACTCAACTTTGCAAGGCATAGAAGAAAAAAAATAGCTATTCTACAATTCTACCAAATGGAAAGTTAATCTGCTAATGAAATTTGCTTGTGACTTAATTTTACAGTGCATTGTTAATACATAGGGCAGTCAGAATGCCACATCAAAAGATGCAGGTGAACTCCAAGACTAGAAAAAGGGTGAAAACAAATACTATAGAGAGGAAGCTCATGCACACTACTATCAAGTGAGAGGTTATCAGCTGGAAATAGTTGAGGAAGAGAAGAAAGTAGTTGTGTTAAATGATCATAGGATGGCAATAAATCACCAAGGTTTTTCCTGTAGAGAAAAGAGATAAAATTCTGCTAAAAACTGAGATCTCCACCAGTACCATCCCAGTCTCTGATGTTCAGAAAATAATAACTCAGACTGGAAAAGAAACAGAAGAGGCCTTCTGAAGTGACCCAGAAATGAGAGAAGAATGAGAGAGCTTTGTTTGATCAAACCCACGAAATTAAGTGAAACCTCAAAAGCTGGTAAGAGTTTTCTTTGAAAATGTTTCTGGAGAATGAACAGCAGGAGAAGGAAGAGACACACAGTCTTTATGACCAAATCAGTGTGCAAACACACAGGTATAACACGGATACAAGTAAATGTAGGCAGGCTAATACAGAGGTTCACGCTAGTGGATTTGCTAGTACCAGGTAAATACAGATGTTTACGTTCTGCAAGAGTTTTTGTATGATAGTAGTAACAGGAACAAAAACATGGAGAAATTCTGAAGAACAACTTGCTAGATGTATTAGCCAAGCTGTCTGAGACAGTTATCCCAAACAAGAGAAGGCAGGATCACTTGATGTCTTAAAATCTTATTTCTGTTCCTGTGTTTCTAATCACTTAATTGAGCTACTGGTTTTGTATCCTGGGTCTGGTTTTGGAATGTAAAGGCTTTAGTATACCAGTTGTCCCAAGGATTAAATAGTTTAAATAGCACTTTTGTGCACCTAGGATAAAAAGAAACACTATTTGTTTTTAAAAGTGGATTTGCTAGTACCAATACCATGCAAACTCTTTTCTTCACTGTTACTTAGACATAAATTTGAATGCCAGAATCAAAGGTATCTTAAGAAAAATTAGAAGGAAATTTGGAATGCAAGTTAAGAATGAATTGGCTCATCAGCAGTCTTTTTGTTCTTTTGTGAGGATAAGTACCTTTCACAAACATATGCAATTGCCTGAAAACACCTGGGAGATTATTCTGAAGCACAGTACACAGAAATTATTTAAAAAATAAGGGTAAAAAAACCCTCTATCCAAATTGCTGGATGTTCCCAGTGCTTTCAAAAATGCTATCAAATTGATTTAACCTCTTGAATCATGCATTTATTTTGTCCCGGTATAATCAGCAGCACTTCAGTTATTAGTGTTATTTTTGGTTACTGGACTGATACAAAATGTTAATAAATCCAACCTGAAGAGCTGTATTTTTATAACTGTTAGGAAGTACCAGACATGCCAGCATAAGTCATTCCAGACAGCTCCACTCTGTAATCACATACAGAACCATTTTGAATATTTTACTAATTCATTTATCAAGTACTAAGTTCCCAGCGGAAGAAACTGAGCAATTGTCTAGGTGTCTCTGTGGTGTCTTGTCATTTTGTCTTCCATGCCAAATAAATTATTGCCGTCTCCTGATTGTAAATTCATCAAAGCTCAAAGGAAACTTGTAATCTGTACTTAGGAAGCTAGCATGTTACCTGTATATCCAATTTATTAGTATTACATACAGTGCTGATTATGGAGAATAAAACATTTTCACAAAAAGGGGATATCACTACATTCAGTGACATCACTACATTTCTGCTGTCCTTCAATGATGCCTTTTTATCCAGGAAAACTATGGGCTGCCACAGGAACGCACTGCACTTCCTACCATTTACTATGAATATATTTTGTTCTCCGCTACAATTAATCCACTTGTCAGTAATAACAAAACACTGTTGTTCTTTTAAGAAATACTTTTCTTTGGTGCCAGTAAATTGGATTTTGAAGAGTGTCACCAGCTGCTGAAGGCTCAGAGAACGGTGCATTGTACACTGTGATGACTTGTATTTCCTTCAGTGTTCCCAACAGTGGCTATGCGAGCCAAGGAGCTTCGGTAACAGTACTCTGCTTTGATATCTGTTATTGTTTATTGGCATAATGCCCCATTATCATTTATTAGTAGAACTTCAGGGAAGCCAACCCAAGAAAGCTCCTTTGCACCAGAAAGTGTTTCTCAATGGCATGCAGAGCATGAGGGATGCATTCAGGGGCAGGCAGTCATGCTTAGTTCATGGCAGCAGCCACCACTAGCATACAGCTGGGCGACAGTGCTCAGAGGGGGCTAGAAGTGCCCTAATGAGAGATCAGAGATACTATCTCAGAAAAGGAGTGAATCAGGTACATGATATCCTGCACATGACTGGTTGCAGAGCATGAGCAACAGAAACAGGATGAAATCCTGATTCCTTTGCTGGTTTTGCAGTGAGCGCTGTAAGTGACCTTATATAGATGGGACTAATTCTCTACTCCACCACACCAGTGTTATCGAAGTATAATGCTATTAAAATTAGATGAAATTACCTTAGATTAAAATGGGTGTCATGCACTGAAGAATCAGATCCACAGGAATGAAAGGTTTTCTTTGTGCAAGGGATGTGTTCTGAGGGATAACAGATTAGTAAATGCAATTGATGTACTTTCTTGTCACATAATAGCTTCTTATTATTTGTTCTATTTTTAAAAAAGCACAGAATTAAACTTGTCACTTTTTCAATGAACTAAGAATCTCAGTGAGCAAGATGCATTATATGCCTCTAATCCTGTGCATCACAGGCTGGTATATGCAGACACCATACAAAATGTAGCAGCCACATATCACGGGTGTTTGCCATTGCTTTTTGTTTCATAAAATTATATTTTCTCTGCTACAGATTTTTTTTTAGAAGTCTGTAGATCTCTACAGGCTGTTAAAAGTGGCTGGAGTGAAAAACAGAGTACTTCTAAAGGCTTCCTTCTATCTACCATATGTTGTTAGAAAATTGTTAGATATACCAGTAGCACACACTAGAAACTACAAAACTGCCAAATATGCTTCAGGTAATATTCCTTCATATACATAAAACCTACCAGATTTTGAAAATTCGAAATGAATCATACATGAATTTTTCCTCTCAAAAGCCAGTGGGACTGCATGAGTAGCCTCTAGCAACAATTGTCCAAGAAGGAGAAAGAAAACATGTGTTGTTGCATAGTAAGGGCTATATGAACAAATGAGAGGACCACAGGGCAGAAAATATGTTTCAATACAATATGTATGAAATGTGGTGGGCCTTGGCCAAGCTACTGGAAAACATGTGCTGTAGATTAGAGTAACAACTATATTCAAAACATAGTTTAGAATGTAACAATTATGTCTTCAAAAGCACCAAAATATGATGCTTTATTAAAGCTGATAAGTTTTAAGGTCTTAGTTTACTGAGGAAATTGTGAGAATTAAACATTATGCTTGTCATTAAACCAGCCTCAGCTCAGCAGGAAGATGAGAAGCTTTTTAGAGAGTGAAAAATGTGGCGCATTGGTTGATATAATCCATCTTTTCCTCTTTCCTTTTCTCCCAGCATTGCAAATATGGACTTTATTTCTCCCTTCCCTAAGATATCAAGTGTTAATAATTCACTGTGATGATTTTAGACATTTTATATTTAAAGTCTGCATACAGTCTACTGATTAAATCATATTATGAATAGTTGGATGAATATCTTATTTTAAAAATTGCTTTCTTGTGCCACCACAAATTGTACTTTTGCAGCAAATGGCTGGCCATTTTAATAAGAATGAATGTAATTATTTTACAGTCTGTGCTCTTTACAGGCTGCAGACTTCATTTTCATGTAGGAATTCAGTGAGCATTATTGGAAAGGAAGTAAAAAAAGTTGCCATTTGTGCCCACAATTTACAGAAAATTACTTTGCTTAGAAAATAAATAAGATGTAGGGGGCTTCAGTGAAATCACTGAGCCCAGAAAGGCATGGATTACTGAGTATTCTCATTCATTACCACAAGCCCCATGGTGTTTTTCTCTCTTGTTGTTTTATCAATTAAACCAAGAAACAAAGAAAGAAAAAGAAAGCTAACATGGGCAAAAAAAAATACTGAACTAAAGCCAGAAAAATGGACTTCATTCTTCCCAAGACATGTGAAATCAGAATAGCAAACAAAGACCCTTATTTTGCAGCTTTTTTCTTGGATATAGTCTCATATAAATTTCATTTATACTCAGCACTACACCTCGAGTCTCTGTAAGTTGTCCAAGTTCTGGAGGCTGCCAGTGTGCAGTTTTCACCCACTGCAACTGCAAAGAATGGGATTCAACTTAAGCCCATTTCACCTTGCATGTACCATGTGGCTGTTATCTATAATAATGTTATTGATATTAATCAGGACTCAGGTGATACGTTCTAAAACATTGTGTCAGGGTAACGATAGATGACAATTTAGGTGATGTGTAGAGATATCAAAATCCCAAAGAAAAGCCAGGGGGTGTAGGTGTCACTGAGGCCCTGGAAAATCTCCACCTTCAGCTACTCTTTGCTAAGGCTTTATGAAAATGGAATTCAGACGGCAAAGTTAGGTATTTCTGAAAGAAATGGCTCTAGTCTGCTTTGGCCTCAGAACCAGGCAGATGCAATCATTAATCACTGGCCTCTGTACGTATTATATTAGTCATTCTTGGAAAACCACCAAAAAAAGAATCTGTGCTTTAGTTCTGCAGGTCATATTGGCCTCAGCCTACAAGCATATCAAGCTATGATAAAGAGAGTTACTGTACCCCTGCAACCCACAAATTCAGAGTGTGAAAGCAAGGATACACAGAAAATGCAGTAGTTCCATTAGGAGTCTCTACTTCATCATCATTGAACTTGATTCCATTCTGCCTTAATTTAGTTCCTTGATCACTTAATCATGATATATATCCTCAGTCTCTTCTTTTTACCTGTTCTACTTTTTTTACTTGTTCTACAATGTACAATCAAATAAGTATTTCCTGAGACAAACAACTGATGCCAGAAGCATCATTATAAGGAAGAAATTCTTTACTGTAAGGATGGTGAGGCACTGGAATGGGTTGCCTGAGGAAGCTGTGAATGCTCCATCGCTGGCAGTGTTCAAGGCCAGGTTGGACATAGCCTTGGGTGGTATGGTTTAGTGGGAGGTATCCCTGCCCATGGCTAGAGGGTTGGAACTGGATGATCTTAAGGTCCTTTCCAACCCTAACTATTCTATGATTCTATGATTCTAAGCCAATAGTTAAACACTTGACTTATAGAGGTGTAAGTTTGGAGTCTCTCTGTGTGAAAGCAGTAGGTTGTGGGCCGCCCACATCTTGTATCATGTAGGGATGTTAACAAGGCTGGGGTTGGGGATGGATGCAAGAGGTGGAGCTTCAGCAATTCTAGTTTTGAGTAGGAAACCTGCTTTTCTAAAAAGATTTTAATGAAACAGAAACATTCCCATTAAGTACATCTATTTGTGTATGTATGTGTATGTCTATTTGCATACGTATGTGCATATACACATCTGCATGTTTACATAGTACCGTGATTCTGTTTTGCAGTACAATTTTCTTGAAGTGGAAGCAGGTGGAGATCCTTAGATGAGTTCTGCCCATGATGCTAATCCTGTTCATTACAAGAAAGAAAATACTCTAATTAAAAATAGTGATGGCAGGAAG